>JBAJNP010000618.1:0-85898 GCA_036877545.1 Yasuhikotakia modesta | reverse complement strand
ACATTAATACAACATCTAAAAAAACTGTGTTTAGAACATTTCTAGAACATTAAAAATAAAATTTCTAACGTTTTTGTTACTTAATGCAAATGTTAGAAAAACATTTCTACAACCTAAAACGGTTAGCTGGGCAGCGTTAGCCTGAAGTTAAAAGATGAAGACATCACTGCGGTCTTAAGGTCATTCCCGACGGTCGCTTGTGTAAATCACAATGCAAGAGGCTGCATGAAACCTCAGGCTTTGGAAGGAAGCTTTTTTCTCATTTCTGCACGGACACACATCAGCTCTGCAAGTAAATCTCCATGCCACATCCGTCCCATTTTTATATTGCTCTATTTCATAGCTGCTTCTCCACTGCAATCTCCAATCCCCTAATTCTCAGAACGCGGAAACAACAGCAAACAAAGCCAGGGTTCTCCAACTGGAGGACCATAGGGACCAATAGAGAACTCATGTGCTAAGACTTCGGGAGATAAACTGCCTCTTATTGGGTTTTAGGCATGTATTCACCGTAATAATGTCAGATGCACCTATGTGCCATATTCTTAGGCATGACATATTACCGTTTTTCTGAACTCCCAGAAGATTTGGAGAAATGAGTTTTCCACACAGGCAAAATTGTTCTGAGGAATATCCTGCTGGGTACGCTCATATGAGACTTTAAAGTAAACCCAAGAGGAAACCATCGGTCTATTTAAAATATCATCAAAACAACCCAAGTCTTAGAACCTCACAGATACCGTTTCCTTAAATTAAACACAAAGCGCCACAGATGTCCACAAAAACGTATTCGAACATGAAGCGTCGACACAGTACATGCAGTCACAGCACAATTTAATTAAGCAGACATCATGTGACCATTAGAAGATTATAAAATGAATCCCTGAATAAAATTATCTCAGCAAAAGATCTTCTTACAAGCACTGTGAATTTTAATGCATAGACTTTTGCTTTTATGCATTTAGATATATAATTTAAAGACCACCATAATTTAAAACCAGGTTCCAGCTAGCTTTAGTGTTGTGATGTAAGTTAGAGCGAAACAAAAGGGGCGTGTCTTGTTTAAAAGCCCACCGTTTCAAAGCACATAAATAGCAAACACTGCAATACTAAACAAACAAAATAGTTTTTATATTATGGTGACTGTAAGCAACAGTATTTGTTGTGCTTACGTAAATAGCAGCAATATGAATGTGTGCCTAATGTTTTTCTCGTTCCAATTATAATGATGTTCACTTACAAGAAGAGAGATCACAAGGATTTACAGATACTAATCACATCCACTGGGATTATTTCACTCAAGGACATTAATTAGTCTTAAAAGGTCACCAAAGCGATAGACTGTGTTCTTTTCTTGGGCTGCATTGAAAAAAATACAACCAAAAAACTAAACACAGCTAAACGCTACACAGTTTTTTCTTTAAAATAGGGCTGTCAGCTTTCCTCTTGCCTTGATGATTGCAATTTAGCCCCACTGCCTGCTGTGCGCACATAGACGTATTACCACAACATGATAAGCAATTTGATTCAAATGTCTGTTTCAGCCAAAGCGGTAACAGTGATAATACTAAAAGCGCTCTTTGTGTGACGCTTTCTTACCCAAACTGCTAAATTCAAAAGAGGCATTACACTGACTTCATACGTTTTCTTTGGTAAAATTCCAAATGGTGAGAATAGCAAGCAAATTGCATTTTGCTGTGAAGCAAAATGCAAAAATGCATAAATTCATAAGCACAGAAATGTACAGAGACAGAGAGACTGGGATGTATACAACTCCCTATTGATGCTAAAGCTTGTCAATCAAAATGTGGAATATAGATAATGAGAAAGCAAAGATATTTTTAGCATTTGTGTTTGGGGGGTTCTGGCTGCGATCTGTCAGTCACTAAAGACTGTTCAGATAAAAACTAAGACTGTTTGGATAAAGAATTTGCAAAGAAATAAATTAAACTAACAGTCATGGAAGGAAAGAAATGGACTGTTAACCAAAAGCTGTCTTCTGTAGAACAGACAGTTATATGGCAACCTTAAGCAATCTTCTTGTCTCCTATACCTGGATGTTTCGCATTATGGTTTTCTGCACTTAGCAACAGACTTCATGCACGAACACGGTATTAAATGTATGCTCCCCCCTGCTCTCACAGCCTGGGGTTGACACGGCGTGATTGTCTGTAGTGTTTATCGATCTGAATCTAACACATAGACCACCACAGAAATCACTGCTGCTGTGGGCCCTCACATTCATTCTCTGATAGCACAAACATGCCAGCACAGTTAACTGCAGGTGCAAGCCCAGCGTTTATGTGATGAGGCAGGGCCCTGCTTCCGTGACCCTGCCAGCAATTTTAGACTGCAAGACCAATTTCCTACAGTTTCCATTAAGCAACAAAAATGTAGTTTAAAAAGCTCTTGGAACATTCAAAATATCCAATATTTTAAACATCGTATTACTGTTTTTGCTTTGCTTCAATGTTTCAAAAACTTAACAATAATGTTTTTGGTATGTGATATACAATTATAAAAATGTACCATTAATGTTATTGCAAGACTATTTGATAACTTTAAGAGAACGTTGGAGAAGTTTGAAGGTTCACTCTTGGCTGAGGAGTTGTTTCTCTTCCTATTTTTTGTGCTATTTGTCAACATGCTGTAACCTTCAGACCACTTTAGTACCAAAATCAAATTCTATCCCTCAAAATCCAAACACAAGTGCTCACAGGAGATGCATTTGAGACACATATTATGACCAGGTGTAAACGCTGATGGGTCTCGTCTGACCACTTGTGATTGGATTGCACAGAAACGCATCTTAATACTGAGTGAAAACGGTGCTTGAATTCCATATTGATGCTAATTTGTCTATGCTAAAACGTATTTTAGGTTTTTAATCAGGCATTAAATAGAACACCTAAAAAAGCTACTTTTCCAAGGGGGATGGAATTCGATTTGGAGCGAGACCGGAATTTAAATTGCCAATAATTTGATTATTATTAGCAATCTTTTCTGATAGAATCTCATGAAGATTTTGTTTCTGACCTTGATGTTGTTTTAGATAATGTAAATATATTTCACAACAGAGTGAACATAAGGGATCTTTATGCTCCTGAGGTGCTCCTGTTTCTGTTGTGAGCCGTTTCTGTGTTTCTTTCTGGCTCACTACCAAAAACAGTAAAGCAGGCATTCCCCTGAGACTGCTACACTAGTTTATCCCAATATCAACACTTGCTAGTGAACATCAGTCGCTTGCTGTGGAATAAAATGAAACTGTTGCAGGCTAAGACTTAGAACGTGAAAATGTTAAACTTGAATCCTCAAATAAACAGCTAATACGTTTATGCTACATCTTTATTCCAGGTCTCTGAATACATTTACATTTAAAGCAACCAGAAAATTAATTATGATGACTAATTTATTCTTGGCTGATATGTAAAATAAAAATATGTTTATTTTTAGAGCTTCTATTATAAAACACCCACTAACCCTTTCATACAGCATAAAACACTAATTGGAATAACAGTCAATGTGTGGGAGGAGAAAATAAAATATAATTCGAGATTTTCAATGCTCTGCATTGATATATTTTCTATACGCAGAACAGTCTCATGAGGAAAGCCACCAAAACATTGTGCATGTGTCTTAACTCACTTTAGAGGATTTATTGAAAACCTACACATTCGTTTGAGATATTGTGACAAATAAACAATGTTTAAAAAATAACAGGCAATATAAATGTACAGTCAAACAGCATCCTTAAAGGGTACATTTAAACTCAATTTGTTGCAAATTGCTACAGGACATTCAATAATTCCAGTAGCTCAACTGATTAGCAGTACAAATGTTGTGGGTTCAATATCAGGGAACACAAGTACTGATAAAAATGTATACCTTGAATTCACTGTAAGTCGCTTTGAATAAAAGCACCCACCAAATGTAAATAGTTGATGCCTTTTAATAGATGAGACCATTTCTGTTGTAAAGTGTCCTGCGGCGGCAAGTTTTGACCATTATAAAACTACAATAAATTCCTTTTATGGTATTTATTTTATTTACTATCAAGCCTGATTGTAAAATTACCTTTATTGTATGGAAAACAGCTGCTTAGCCATTCTATAAAAAATAAAAACAAATAACAAAAAATTGTTGCGTGTTCTACAGACCATTAAAAAGTAATGCAAGGTTTTGATGACCAGGACACTAAATATAGCAGCTAAGTGCCGGTTTGACATTCGGCGGTTATTTGAATGTTGTACAAAAGTGACATTTTGGTGATGCTGTCGTATTTGTGCAGCAGCAAACACATTTTCTGAAGATATAGACGATATTGTATGAACTTCACAATCAATTAATGACTTGTCCTGTGATATGAAATACAGTTATCACACCAAGACACATGTGACAACTGGATAAGCTCAAGTTTGTGTTTGTTATATTTATCTTTGACCGAGCAGATTCAGGTGGGCCAATTAAATATGTGGGCTGGTAATAAAAGAGCTGTCTCTCCATTGCAGAATTTACAGTCCTCTTAATAACTGACCCCATCACACATATCTTGCTGTTACACATAACCTACACTTTAATTGGTTCTATGAGGAGTGAAATATACGTGATTTATAGATCCTTCATTGAGTGCAAAAACACTGGGACACCATCAGATGGACACTGTGATTAGAAACAGTATAAAAGCATGTGAAGATTTATGTCGAAAAGGTGATAAAGTTTTAAAGGATTTGGCGCACACATCCACTGCTAGTTTATGGCTGCTTTCATTTTATTAACAGGTATTTCAATCAAGTCACTGGGTGTTGTTGCTCATCTGTAAAATCAGACTAATTTAATGTCTCACCTATTTTACAACAGCTAAAATTAAATTGATATTACAATCGATTTTAATGTTAAGAGGCCATGCCCGTCTACAGAAAATCCAGTCTGGCTTTATTGATAAAATAAGTCGTCTGTCAGCCTGATTTTGTGCAGGTAAACTGTACTAAGATACTGTATCTAAGAAAGAGAGTAAATTTAATTCTTACACAGGATACATTAGTTAAACCAGTGGTAAATAGAGATAATGTTAAGGTAACGTGTTTGAAAACAGTCATGATATCTGCGTCTCCCATAGGTGGCGCTAGTGTTTTGTAAATAACACTTTCACAGATTTATTAAAATATTTCACAGAAATATTAAATGCAAAAATCATTAGCCCAGCACTTAATGTTTATTTTAGTTGTAACAGATCAATTCCAGTGTGTTTAAATCCTATTTTTTCAGCTTCATTTATCTGCCTGTGCCAATTTCACCTGTTTGTTGATTTTAATTCAACTCCGGTTATAAAAGTTGAGCAAACTAGATTGTCAGTGAAAGGTATTATTCACAACCCGCTTGTCAAAACCGTCAATGTGCGTTAGTCACATCTAACAAACCTCAGGCCCGCTGTGGATCAGCGCTCGTCTGAAGGTCATACAGGCAGTCATTTTTAATTTGAACTTATGCACATAAAATGTGACATTAATGTTTTTCCAAATCGCTGACGAATCAGATTCTGCGGTGATTCGGGGTTTCTGTTCCTTCTGGCCTTTGGCCTGTGACATGAAATAAACATCATGTCAGAACAAGCGAGATGCATCACATCAGTGATGCGAGACGTGACAGTGGGAGTCATGGTCTGTCCGGCAGAACATCATTCGGCATTACACATGACAAGAAGAGGATGTGGGGCCTGTCGTCCATATTCAACGCGAAGGCAAAATAAATCGAGAGCAGATGCAGGTTTAAGCATTTGCCTCGACGCTTCGTACTTCATTTTTCCTTGATCCATTAATGATTGATTTGCTGGTATCGATCAGCTGTGCAGATACGGGTTTATTGACTACAGGACGTTCTCCACATAAGAAAGAGTTTAAAAACCCAGACCAGCCGATGTGTTGCGGCTTGACCAGGCAACACGAGGGAGTTACACATTAAAAAACATAAAGTATTAATACTGTATGGAGACAATTATTGACAGAAAAATATACTGGATTACACACAGCTATTTCTTTGTCTCTGCAGTATGTGTGAGTACATGCTTAACAATATTTATATTAAAACATAATATAAACCTTTTTACAGTTTCAGTGAGGGTTGTGTGTGTGTGTGTGTGTGTGTGTGTGTACTACAGAGCAAGTAGAACTAGTGCATTTTGACATTTGTAGCTCCCCATGAAAAACAAGCTCATAAATCATACAGAATGTTTTTTAAATCTAAAATAAGAGATAGTTTTCTGTGATGGGTGGGTTTAGGGCTGGTGTTTGTGTAGAGGGACAGAACATACAGTTTGTATAGTAATAAAAGCCATTACATCTATGTAATGTCCCTGTAAAACATGAAAAACCATGTGTGTGTGTGTGTGTGTGTGTGTGTGTGTGTGTGTGTGTGTGTGTGTGTGTGTGTGTGTGTATCATAAAAATGAGATCCAGTCCACCACAGCAGCTCCCCTACTCTCACACAACTCTGCAGAACCTTTAGTGTCTATAACCCATGTCACGTTTTACTAGACTGAATGATGTTATTTTCAATAATTGTCCACTTAAGAGTGAAGACTTGTTCTCATGCAGACTTGAGATGTTTCAGTCATAAGACAGATTGCTCCTCCAGCGGTTCTCCAGGGAGATCAGACACACTGAACACATCTCACACTTCACCACTTACATTTGCCAACTGCCAGTACAGATATTACAAGCTACAGCACAAAACCTAAAGCGTCTCACTGGGTTTATACACCCAGCTGTCATGGGGAACTTTTTACAGCTTTGTCCACTGGTGACATTTTAATGTGAAGCCCTAAAGCGTCCTACAGGGTCAAAGCCACAGGGAACTCTGTGTGACTCCCAGCACCTTCAGTTTGTGTTTAATGTTGTTAAGGCAAAGTGCAGTTTTCCAACTGGGGCCGGCGCCCTGGGGCATTTAACCATCAGGGGCCTAACGCTATGGGCCTGTGGTGCCACCAATGACATTTGAAATTGAGTCAAAACAGATATTAAACTGCTAAATGCTCTTAACACTGAATTAGTACTTTGAGGTACTTTGTGTTTTATTCTCTGAGGTAAATTGTTGCTGTGATTCCACATTGTGTTGTATCAAGACTGATACTGTAAATATTGATACTGTAATTTTTATATTATTTGTCACAGCCCCTTTCACCAAGACATTCTTCTTAAAGATTGATTTTAATCTCGATGATTTGTTTAACGTGGTGACAGTAAATAAAGGCAATGAAAACAAGCATGCTAAAGAATTTTCCTCACAGAGTGAATGGATTTTCTCATTATGTAGTATCAGCAACCGAGCAAGAAGAAAAATTGACCTAGACTTTGATTTTAAAACATGAAAGATGATTGCAGCATCATGTTTCGCTGTAAAGAAGAATATCATTCTGAAAAATCTTCAGGCGTTGTGGAAATGAGCCTTCGGAGAGAGACAGACAGAGAGAGAGAGAGAGAGAGAGAGAGAGAGAGCGAGAGAGCAATAAAGACAAGGACAGAAAGTGAGGAAGATGCAGAAATAGAAAAAAAACTCTAGTCAGACCGATCAACCCCCATCATGACAGAGATGACTGCGTTTATCACATGATCAGCCCTCTGTGGCCCCTCAGCATCTGCGTCCACTGCAGATCTGATAAGAAGGACCCCCAGTGACCGCATGAAGCAAGTGGGTAAGTGTCACTACCGACACGCACAGCATAACGAGAAGCTCAATACAGCCATGATCTGCGCATCTGCACTGTACCACCATCAGCGCCTAAAACGCTTTCTCCCCATGCATAATGCAACACTATTGATTTATGATACCTCTGTATTTGGGAGGTGATGGAGCCAAAGTTTGCTCACTGCACTGCTACACTGTGACTCTTTCCCTCTATGAAATGAGGGTGTGACGATACTGGCAAAAGCCAACGCTGTGCTCCACAGATGGAGTGACATATTTACAGTGCGTTTCCAGCAGAGTGAGATATTGAGACCAGCCCTGGTTGATCAGGCTTCGAAAAAGTGACTTTTATCGAAGCCGACACCTTCCCCATGCGCCCATCTCAAAGTCAACGTGACGCCAGGTTGAATCTCAAGGATTACGCAGCAGGTGAGATAGTATCGCTTGGGGGTGTTAGACCCCGCAGTCATGACTGCTCACTTAACACACAACAAACAAACATAGTGATACTGTCAAAGTCATCGTGTGCAGCTGAGCACAATGCACAGAGTAACAGATCAGATCAGTATGTACTGTACCGGCGGACAGACAAAACTCATAAAAGACAACAACACAACAGTAGCAAAAAAGAAACACACGGGGTATCGTGTGGGATGAAACCTCTTTGATGAAATATTTACAAAGCCTTCTGAAAGGGCACGGGATAAAAAACATGAACCTATAATCCAGTGGCACTCAGCGGTCATCTTTTCAAAGTGTTCACATTCAGCCATAGAGACGAATGGAGAGATAAAACAAAAGCAATAAAGAGATCATGAGAGCTGTCGCTGGAGCAACTGCAGCCCTGCTTTGATGTAGTGGACACGCCACACGCACGTGCACACAGGCGCGCGCGCGCACACACACACATACGCACAACATTTTAGTACATTTGCACGTTGACACTTCTTTGGATAGTTGTAAAATTAAAGCAGCATGCATGAGTTTTTTTTATAGTAAGTCCCACGTCAACATTTTAGTCCTTGTTTTTCTTTGTCACAACGTGCGCATGCAACCTGTTTCCTCATCGGTCCATTAATGCACAAACCCATTCAAAATATTTCCCAGCGCACAAGCCATTCAAAGAACTGCTACTCGCTAAACTACTCTTAAAAATGTCTAATACTTGTATACTCACCGATTCTTGTCTTTTTCTTACACTTTATATCTTCTCAATCTCCCTCTCTCTCTCCCTCTCTCTCTCCTCCTCGGTCCCTGCGATGCTCACACGCGGCAGCGCCCAGACAGAATGCGCCTCCACCGCGCTCAAGAACCCCGTTTCTATGGCAGTGAGAGCAAGCCAGTCAGCAATATACAGCAAAGGGCTGGGGGCAGATTCCTCATTCAGCTCTACACACACTTAGAAACACTCCACACTCCCATGTTCCCTGCGGTGTCACACCACACAGCGCAATACACAACGCGCAGGGCACGGACCCCACTGTCATGGGGGCAGTATACATCAGAGACGCAACAGAGAAACAGCTGTGATCTTACGCCAGACTAACTGGAATAACAAATGAGCAGGGCTGCATAAGTTTGGTACATGCATATTAATGCAGGTGACTTCATGAATATCAAACATGTTTAATCAATGGATGAAGCGCCAAAGGCTTCAGCATTATCTTTATTTAGGCAGCGTGAATGAGATCGCGATAATGTGTCAATGGATCAAAAGGAAGACAGATGCAGTATCCAAACCGCTGGTTCTGACCGATTGGTTAAAGACCTGCGACAGCTGGACAGATGGATGGAGGGAGAACACGTGTGAGACAGCGCATTGATTTAATGTTCACCGGGCGCACCGCACCGCACCTCCACCTGCAGCCTCTGCTGCGGGTTCGAATGCATACTGCGGTACTGTCCTCACTCACGCTGGAGAGATAGCGGGTCCCTCCTGCCTCCTCTGTTTAGATTACCATCTTGCTATCAGCTGCATTCAGCAGAGCACTGGATGTGGAAAGCAGGCAAACCTTGGGACCACTTTCATGGTGCCGTTATCTTCTCTGCCAGGGGCAATACCTGATGTTCCTCAAACTGGAACCATGACAGCAGCTCTGATAAACAACAACCATTTCGAATTCAAATAATATGCACCGCGCTACATATGACACCCAGAGGGACTTCAGCAGCATATGTGTGCTAAATTACCTTTTTTAGGTTCACAAACACAAATTGATTTCCCTTCATTTGTAGCTTAATGTAGTGCAGAGAAGGTGGGCAAAAAACAAACAACAAATTGAGACTTGTTTATACCTCCAGTTTCTGTTTTTTTTCCACTGAGAGATCTTAAAAACCTCACACACGTCTCTTTCAGATGAGTTCTCACCAATGTCTCCAACTGTGCTCCAATACCAATTGTTTGATGACCAAATTATTTTTTACTAGGCTCTCTGCATTAATTTTATTGCTCTACACCCAACTGTCTCATTTGTATTTTTATTCCTGCGTAGGAATTTTAAAGAGAAACATCTAAAACAAAATTGGTACTTACATAACACATAACTTAGAACTTAGATCTCTTAGAACATTAGATCTCCTGGGTTATTGGAGAGTAATTTTTTATATAGAAATTGTCAGAACATTCTTAAAATATTTCAGTAGTTATCTGTCTCAGTTTTATTCTAAGAGATAACCTTGGCTCTCTGTAACAGCTTATCCATCCACACAAAAACATACTGCATTAAATCAAATTACAGATTCTTTACAAATAATGGCTGATGCATCCTACATATACCTGATGTAGGTGGATTTCTATTTATTCACAAACTGCTGACAAACGCAATCCTTCCCAACATCAATTTATTCAGATATGAGACCTATACAGGTATCACTGTAACTGACCATATGGAAAATTCTAGATAAGGTAAAATCACAAGCATTTATGTCTCATAGACAGCAATAGAAATTCTTTTTTTACATAATACACATATGCAGAGCCTGGCAGTACGTACAAGCCTAGTTTTACAAAGCCTCATTTATTTCATTAATGCTGGACAGATGCATTTGTATTCCTATGACAAATGAGAAGGGTTTTAAATGTCAATGAAGAACAAACAGGATTTTTCATTTTTTTGACACAAAACAACTTCCTGCATGGGAGGTTCTGCTCTGTTAAAGCCCCTCTAGGGAAAATAGAAGGAATTTGTGGACTAAACATGCACAAGCTATGCTAGCTACAGTAGTTTCAGAAACAATCATCACTGGACATGCCATTTATCATTCTAATTCTAATAGATTCACACCTCTGGACATCTCTGAGAGCAAGCGTGACACAGATCTGACAGCACCTGCTGAGGGACTTTGAGCGAGAAGTTCAAAAGAAAAGAAGCTCAGATTTGAAGTTTTATCCTGGAAGGACTCAGCATGTGGAAAAGTGAAATCTAAACCAAAATCCTCTTGGTTATTCTAAGATGCTTAAGAAGTGGTTTAAGACTCCTCTGAAATCCACCAATCCTTTAACAAAGTGAGCCGGACCTGAACTCAAGCTTAAAAGGAAGGAAGAAGGTTAAGGACAGATGAACGTGGAAACGATCTGACAAAGGGCATTGTGGGAAAAAATATGAGGCTGTGATATTTGACATATTTGACAACCTCAGTAAACTGGCGTCTTGGAGCTCTGATGTTCCTGGGAATTTCTGTCAATAGTTTGTTCTGGAATACATTTATGAGCCAATGAGCTTCACACGTTGCAGTTGAGTTAATTTCACAGCAAATAAACAAGCTAATTAAAGTTCTCAGTATAGTGTAGCTAATGGGATGGCTCATAATCATTTCACAGGCCTCCGTTCTCTTTTTCTCTGATGGAGTGAGGTGCTTTGCTTTTTAGAAAGGAAGAGAAAAAGAGAGAGAGAGCATTTTAGAGAGGCAAGGATAGGTATTGAAATGCAGCTGGCTGAATAATGACACCGTGGACAATACATAATGCATCGAATCCCTGCCATTGAATGAAATCCTGCTGATTCCAAATGGTATTGAAGTGATGCTAGAGTTTCTGACAGTAATCTTACTTTCCCTCTTACAGCTTTAAGCTCTATTTTGTTAACTTAAGACATCACAGGCGTGTTATTGACTCTCCTCACGTTTTTGCAAAGGTTCGAGACCCTTTTCTCGTCATGTTTTTGTTCCACCACCGTCAGCAGAAATCCTCCATGTTGTTCAGCTAATCTACATGAGTTTCCTTGGATTGATCTTCCATCATTCATCATGTGTTTGGAGACACTCACTGCTAGCATTGACTTAAAGTCATCCATCATCTATTCTAGCACATAGCACTAATTACAACAGCTTTAGGATAAAAGAACTGTAAAGTGCCAATCAAGTGAAAGTGATACATTTGTCAATGTGTGGTAACCTGTAATTAAAATGTGAACTTTGCATGTAACCCATACTGGGTTAAGGACTACACACACATGCACGCACACACACACACACACACACGCACACACACACACGCACACACACACAAACACCCACAAACACCCACAGATCAGTGGGGTGTTATCAATTATATACTAAGACCAAACTAACTGCAAATAATAAAATAAACTTAAAATATAATGGGGAATAGTTAGAATAATAAAATAAGAGGAGAAAATGCTTTTCAATTTTTTGTTGTTGTCAAACTTTTCAATCCAATTAAACTATTTTAATGCTAATTCATCCATCATTGGTTAAAGCTAGCCAAAAGAAAAAGATGCCAACAATACATAAAAAGCAATAACAAAACATGATCAACACTAAATTACATAAAGATTCCCTTGTTACAAACGTTAGCAAGATTTGTGCCAATCACATTGTGTTTTGCTCTTTACTTTTATTATTAGCTATGGAAATTCATTAAATGTCATTTTAATTATTTGGCACAATAGAGTGTCTGTCCCATTAGTCAATACAGATACATTTTAAAGTTTTATATGACTAATATTTGTTTTACTTCTGTATAATAAAAAGTGTGGTACCATGCTAGGTTGCCAATATTCAGCGTAAAATCTGTGTCCTGCCACAAAGCCGGTTGAGAGCCATTGCTGCAAGCAACCTAAAAAATAAAGTAATATTTCAAACTTTTCTTGGGTTACAGGCAGGCCAGAAGACTCACCTTGTAATACAAAGAACATTCATTTATAGAATTCATTTCAGAGAGTGGCACCAAAATGTTCTTTTCGCTGATGCCACAGATAGCTCCACCCCCATTTAAAATGCAGTATGGCTCTTACAGCCCAACCCTCATGCTGTTCCCTCCAGCACCTGTTTTAATGGACAGTACATCATCCCATTATTTTGTCACTGTACATCACACATTCTAATTACATTGCATCTCGACCCATGACTCTCTCGTGGATGCAGTGTGACACGGATGGGCCTCGGGTTGCGGTAACTCCAAACCCAATTCAATCCACAATGCCATCAAGCCTATGCTTGTATGGAGAGATAACAGTTCTGTTTTGGACCGTTCATCTTTGCTTGGCTGCACAACTCAACTGTTTTGATGTTAAATGAACTGAAATGTCCCCGTTGAACCAGATGAGTGAGATGAGCGGAGCTATAGACATTGTGCTGTTACTAAACAAGTGTGTTATTTTTCCCTACATGGTTTACTGCTTTGGAGCGGTCGAGGAGGAGCATGTTTCTGTCATCGCATGAAAACATGCACCCCTCATCTTGCTCGCAATTACACGCACCACTGGGATTACTTTGCAGGAAAAAGCCAGTCATCTGAGAGATAATAAATTATTATGAACCTGTACTGTACAGTTTGCATGTTGGAATTTGAAAAGTAACCCGAGGGTCACAAGCATTCATGCAAGCATAAAGATGGTCAGGAATGTATTAAAAAGGCCAGAGAGCATAAAATTGCAACACACCACAGATAAAAGGTGAAGTTGATGCTTTTACATGCAATAAGTTACAAATCAAAAACTACACACGTATCGCTAAACGCTAATCTAAATCTTTTGTAAATGCAGCTCCAAAAAAATAAATGCCTTTGAATTAATCAAATCAAACAGACATCTCTTGCTAAAGGTCTTCACGCTTTTTGATCTTCTCATAAATTTTCAATTACTGTCGGGTTGTCACAGCTAGTAAAAGATCATTTCTGTACCTGCAGGCAAATTTCCTGAATCGAGAGAGAGAGAGAGAGAGAGAGGGGAAGAGAAAGAAAGAAAGAGAGGAGGTAAACAACACATTTAAAACAAAGAACAAAACCCTTTTGTTTCTTCAAGTGCTGGATTATTCTTTTATGATCTTTGCTATTTCATTTTAGGCTGTTGTTTTCTGATACAGTTTAGCTTGTTCACATTATGCTCATAATGACAACCCCCCCACCCCCCTCTGTGGTGGCCATATCTGCAGGGGTTCTAGATAACACTAAGACACACACAAAGCTTCCTCAATTCATTGGGTTCCAGGAAACAGTGAAGATAATGTCTGTAGCGCTTTGTTGTCATTGCAGCAGATGCGTCTGAGGCATCACAGCACCCAGGCTGTCTGTTAACACAGCGTGACACGGAACCAGAGGAAGAGTTTCCTGCCAAACATGTTTCCTCATTTGCATGACACAGACAAGGAACATATTACATGCCATATACGCTAACATACCATATTTAATATGACGGATGGCCTTTATGCAGCACGATGAATAATGATCACACAAAACTGCAATCGTTTCTAATAAAATTAAGCCTGTGAGTCAGCATCATGACAAAGGTACTAAAGAACTCGCATCTAATGTGTTGTGAAATAAATGCACACGAACGCAACAGTTGTTTAAGTATCTTTAAAGATCCCCCACAGTACAGAGTTTTTTGGCTCTTTACTAAACAAGATTTTACATTAAAAACAAATTAGCTTTTTGGCACAAATGGGATCTCGTTTCTAAACCTTACACAATTTTATTGCATCCTTACATTTATTCATTTTGCAGATTTACAGTGAATTCAGGATATACATTTTTAGTACTTCAGAACTTATAGTACACATCAGAACCCTCTGGGCTCAAACCCACAACCTTCATACTGCTAACACAATGCTCTAACCATTGAGCTACAGGAACTCCTGCACGGCCCCTGTGTAAACATTTAAGGGTTCCAAATATAAACAGAACAATAAAACACTTTAAGGTTCTGTTTACAGTGTTCTTATGCTAAAGATTTACAAGTTGTTTTCTCATAACTGACTATTCCCTACAAAGCCACGAAAGCAGAATTTGTGAGCAATGTTGTCTGTACAGTGTGTCGTGTCCTCATCCAATTAGCATTGGAATGGCGCAACCTCTTCTCTTCTTTCATTAGTCTGTCGAGCCTTTACCCTGGAGCTTCGGTCCAACAGCAGGTGTAAGACTGACTTCATTATGGCGCTATTATGGTCAAGTCAAGAATACCTGGGAGTTCTGTATTGACACACTGAAAGTGTTTTATTATTGTTTTTCTGTATTCATCATCCTGGGGATAATGGGCTGAGAAAAATGAAACTTTCTATAATATGAGGTCACAAGGTAATTTACATGTAATCATTTAGCAGACACTTTTGTCCAAACACATCAAATAAACAAATGGCCTTCTAGTCTAGCGAAGTAATAATGGGTCAAATTTTCTTTGGCAGATTTTTTGAAAATAAACTTACAATATTCATTTGAAGAACAGAGATCAATTCAAATTTTTCATGAATTATTTCTAGTCTACCTACAACCTTTAAAACTCACACTTATTATGTTTGCTTTACTAGATCCAGTTACATTTTTATGGATAACAAACACTTAAGCCTGTTGTTTACAGAAGCTTAAGATCTGCGCAGCTGAAGTTCCTAAACATTTGGTTTAAATATGTATCTCCAGATACTTGCACTTGTCCCACTCATTTAATAATGCAAGAATCTGTGAATTCCCACCATAATTGTTTTAATTTAACGTTAAGTTTAATTTACACTCTTTATAGAAATTGCTGTTTCTGTTGCTGTTGGTTGTATGGTTCCATAAAGAACCTTTTTAGTTTCACAAAAGGTTCTCTGTGGTGGAAAAGAGTTCCTTTACTGAAAGAACATTTGACTAAATGGTCAAATAACTTCTTCTATAGCTGCTATGGTATCGCTGTGAACAACAGGTTTAATGTGTTTATTTGTTTATAGAAATATACTACTAATTTATATTTTGAGGCACAAACATGTACAGTATATTTTCTAGCAATCAATTGTGTTGAATTGAATGGTTGCTTTATTGACACTGTGAAATTTGACACTGTGGTCAAAGTGAAATGTGACTGCAATATTAACTGAGTATTAAATGCTAATGTTGCTGTTGTTCTATTGATCAGAACACAAATGGTTTCCTGCATTGAAACATAGTGGTTGATATTCCCATCAGCTTCAGTATGTACTTATATTGGACAGACTTGGTCTCTCTCTCTCTCTCTCTCTCTCAGACTCAAGACCCTTCAAGCTTGGTTCTCAACACACGATTCACCACCAGAGCCACAATTACCCTGCTATCAGAAAGACATGTAATAATCATGTAAATTAGCCACTACTGTTGGACCTGTCGTGCTGCTTGGCTTCTATAACACCAGCAAAACCATATTATTTTCCTGGACCAAGATGGCCGCTGGCCAATTTTTGTGGTAAAATGTTTTTTCCGCCACAGGCATGAGAAGACACATATAAATTATTGAAAACATATTAGCATGCAGATGAAAACTTGTATAGCACAACAAAGAGCCTAGTTTTGCATTACTGGCTTTTTTTTACCTGCAATGCGAAGTTTTCCATCCTTACTCCAAAGAACTGCACAGTGCAGAGCAGCGGCTGATGAATAATCATGCGCTAGTAATGTCTTCTGTGGGGCGCCCATCTTAATAAACCCATGATGGGACACTGGAAATGAGATTTAATTAGCGCTGATGTGAAAATTTGACACATCACCTGTGCTTTGGCATCCATCATTTCAATGGATTTTGTTGCAGACAAGGACAATCGTGAAGGTGCCTCCCTACTCTGTTATAAAAAAAAGCACTTGAAGCTCATGGGGTTGAATGTGTTTTTTCCCCTCTGTGAGCGTCTCGTCTTTAGACATCTGTTGACTGTTAATGGGTTTATGCTGGGCATTCCATCCATCATCCACACAGCTCGTGTCCTACCATCTCTGAACAGCTGCTGTGTTTTGACACACAGACTAGCGAAAGCTTTCACACTGGAATGGTTTAAAACTAACTAAGAAATGTGCAGAATCCACTTTGGTTCCCTCACAGCAGATGAGCTGAGACGTAAAACAGAGAAACACACTGTTGCTTTGATTCCTGTCTTTGCTTTGATTCCTTACAGAACGCTTTAATTTTGCCTCAGCCATAGATTGCTGAAAATTACCAATCACAGACGCAGCACACAATGAATCCGTCTCTGTGTACGACTGGGCATCTGACATTTCAAGACACTGAAAATTGTTTTGTTTACAGAATCGCACAGATTTCGTAGACATCAGTGACACCAAATCCAAAACACAAAACTGTGTAATTGAGACGTGCAAGATATATATCACATAATTATCACAGCATTAAATTTCCCTTGTAAATTGTTTCAAGGTAAAAATCCCGCTTCTTTCCAAACACACTTCTTTCCAACTCTCTGACATTTTCCTCAGGTGATCTGAGAGGAACCTGATGTTCCACTTTGAATCTGCCCATCAATAGGCAAAAGTCTCCGTTCAGCCCTTTTCTGACACTTGTGATTCATTGTGATGGTCTGATAACATGCTGTGGCATTTAGTGCCCACGCAGCTTCGATACAGATGCCAATGGTGGGTTGGAGTGTCTTCGATTTGCCTGGTGAGGTTAATACAAAGTGACATAGGATTTTGTCTACATTCCTTCTAAGCAAAGGTCTGTCAACACATTGACTTCACAGCATGACAAGAACACAAGCGGCCAAAAATACTCTCATGGCTGCAAGCAAAATCATTGAACACACAAGATATTACAAGAGCCCTTGTTGTTGACATAAAAACTAACTTCTATAAAAATGGACTTCTTTACCTCAGGGCTGATGTGAATGGACACTTTTTCATTTGCTTGCTTTATGAAAAAATACAAAATTGTAGCTTTCACAGTTTCATCACTCTATTAATTTGACAATAAAATCTTCAGAAATCCCATATGTGAAAAATGTAGCTATTCTTTATCTCTGCTCTTGAAAATTTTATTTACCTTTCAACTGATCAGAGGGAACTCCATTTAACCTACCTCAGGTAGACATCTAATTGCCTCTCTTTATTAAACCGATATTGGTCTGAAACCTCTAACTCTAGTGTAGTGCACTTCTGTGTAGGCTGTAGGCAGGATGCATCTAATATGCTTTATCTAATAGCATCTAATATGCTTTTAAAAAAAGCCTTCAAACACAAATTTCACCACTAATAAAAATGTGTGCAGTCTACATCTGATAATAATAGTTTTCTGATAATGTTTCTGTAGCAACACATATGCCCAAAATCTATACCACATTCATACACAAAACTATTTTTATCTGATGAGACATTGAACAGCTATTGGCAAAGTGATTTTCTAACCAGCCAGAAATGTCTGCAAGGTAAGAATCTTTAGCTGGCAATGCTGGAAGATAATAATTACTTTTCGCCACAGCCCACACAGGAATGCAGTCAAACTGTGAGTGATGCTATCCTGGGAGCAGATAATTTTAACTTGATACTACCCTGCAAAGCACTGGCTCTGTGCTGACCAAAACTGTAGGTTCAAAAACAAAAGCATTTAGAATTCAAAATGAGACACTCATTCAGAAGAAACAAAAATTAGACTATGAGCACGTCACATCCTTCACACAATCAATGATTAAAAGTGGAAAGTTAAAACTAATCTTATTTACCTGCTTCTTTATGGTTGTGCTCTTGGTTGGAGATGTGAAAGAAAAACTCCTCGCAGGTGTTGTGGTCCAGCCGAGGGCTGTCCTGAGTGCAGAGGTCAACTATGAGGGCCACTGCCTTTTGACAGAACATATCATGCCCTTTTCCTACAGCAGTCATGCTCTCTGACGCATCCTCCGTGTGACTGGATTCTCCAGCGGGAGACAAACACACCCCCTCTCACAGCGGCACTAAAGCATCCACATGAATGTAAGTTTTCGTGGCTGATTCTGTTTTGTTTTTGTGTCTCTCTAGTATGAGTGCAAGAATGCATGTTTTATCTGATTATGTCTGTGTGTGTGTGTGTGTGCGTGTGTTTGACAAAAGTAAATGTTTTATTGTTTGTGCATTTCTGTGTTCGTGCATAATCATGTAAATGTGTGTGTCTCTGCTTAATGATTCATCAACGCCCCCAGGTATTCCAGAGACGACATTATTGCATCACATTTAATGTCGAGATGCACAAATGAAATGCTGCAAATGTGTCCAGTGGCGAAAGAGCGAGACTGTGATTATACAGCACTGAGCATCTGTCTCTATCAGCCACTTTTGATCTTCACCCTGTGCCCAGGAATGGAAAGCCCCTCATTACGGTTTGTTTTTCTCAAGTCGACATGTCCCTCTGTTACCCTGTCCTTGGAGATCAGAGCCCTGTGTGAGTGTGAGAATGGGGAATAGTGTGTGATCATCCATGAACTATATATGTACTCGAATAAGTAAACATATCTTAACAACATTCATAATGACTAAAACTGTATGTGACTACTGTGTGTTCAGTAACAGTGTTTTAATGGAACTTTACATATTATTTGTTGATGTGCTTTACAGACATTTTAATATGTTCCGACCCATCAATCATTATGTAAATGGTGTGAAGACAAACTGGCATTTTGGGTATTTAATAAACAGATTAAATACTTAACAGAGTAAATACCTCCATTTTTCAATTCATGAAGATAAATTGACAGGTAAAGTTTCTGCTCTGGCTTTGATTTATACATCAATTATGTATAAGAAATGTCTTTCTCGTAGCATACTGATAAACAGGTGCTGTTCTAGGAACAGTGTTTCAAATATTTCACATTTGAATTATTAACACACATTTAAAATGTCCTCAAATAATAAACCTACTTGTGAGCACATAATTAACAATGCTCATAAATCACTCATGCATACATAAATCTTCTAATACCCGCAGGTCAGTGAGAGGATAATGTTTAAAAATAAGGTTGGGTTTAGGAGACTAGCCTGGTATGAAAACAGTGGAAGTTTATGGATCTTCAGTGAAACAGTTCATCTGTTTTACTTAAAGGCACAATGATATTGGCTTTGTATAGTTCATTAAATACTGTGCCGTTCTGTTTCACTGAATTCAAGAGGTGACACAGAAGATGTAATTGCTTGCTAATTGACATCTTCACTTACTGCTTAAATTCAGCCAGACTCCCCTGATAATCTGCCTTCTCATTCAATAAAAACTTATTTTCAATAAGAATTTATTCAAAGGAAGTGTTTTTACAATATGCTTTAATAGACCTGCAATTTAAAATATAACAATATATTTAAAAATTTATATAAAAATGTTGATAAATGCATGTCTCGACTGGCACGTTCACAGCTAGGATGAGGTTCACGCAAACCCAATTGGCGTCTGACATCAAAGTACCGCGGGATCGACTCTGATGTATTAGAAGCTGAATTGCTCTCGCGATACTTTAGAGCCATTTGCTGAACGACGTGGTCGCAGGTGCGGCGAGGGTCTGTCACGGTATGTAGCAAATTCAGTTGTTTACGATACTAGCGCTTAACTGCTACATATATGTTTATAATTTCATAAATGTGTAAATTAATATATATAAAACTAATAATTGAATGCGTTTTTATTATTACGTTGTCGCTGGTATTACGTTGTTTGTACACTAGAGGGTGCAAACATCAAAATATTTTAAAATTTCATTTAATTTATAAAAAATTTTAATTTATAAAAATTTCATACATGGTTTCAATGTTAGTTTTGTCTTTAATTACAATAATGTATTTGCATACCCACACCATCCCCTCACACAGTCTACACTCTTAGAAATAGCCATGCTTAAAGGGTTTATGTTAAGCAAGCAAAGAACAGGTTCTTACTTAACTGTTTATAGTTAGAACCTATAACCTTAGAACCATTTCCATAACAAAAAAGCTTTTAACGCAACAGAAGGTTTATTGGGTGTTAAAGCTCCTTTATAGCACCAAACAGCCCGACAAAGAACCTTTTAAGAATTTTAAGTGTGTACATCCACCTGGGAGCCACTGTTCAAAGATATAGCCATCTGTGTGCATATATTCATGTGTTTTCTCTGCATTGTGTGCCCTGAAGGGTCAAATTCTACCTGTTTTTCCTTTACCAAATAACATATCAGGGTTATTTAATTATTCAAAGAAGTTATTAGACAAATGCCTCATTCACGCATTGGTAACAAAGTGCTTTGGGGCAAAACATCCATTTTATTACTTTGCAGTGATATAATAAGTCAGTGCTTTGTCCTATCCTACCAGGACATTATTAAACATAATATTTAGTCTGGAAGAGTGATGTTAATAGAATGTTAGTCCTCAATATGCCATGTTTTCATTGAACACACAGACTCAAGCGAGATCTCCCATTAGCTGTATTTATTTTTTTATTTTTTTTAATTTCTGCATCATTAGATTGTTATTTCATCTGACTGCTCTGATATGAAGTGAAAAGTGAGATTTGACAGGCATTAGGAAATGCCACAGAGAAATGACTGAGGTGACACTTCGGTTATGCATGCTTCTTCAAGTTCACTAATTTCCTCCAGCCACACAAATCACTCTATTGATGTCATCCTGCCTACAGCCTACACAGAAGTGCACTACACTAGAGTTAGAGGTTTCAGAACAATATCGGTTTAATAAAGAGAGGCAGTTTAATGAGAAACAGCATGAGTTACAATACCTGAGTACCTGGGTTTGATTACAATCAACAATAGAATGTTGATGATGAAGGGCTGATGAAGTGATATTTAATGTTGATGATGTCAAATTTGTATGAATTTGCTATAACTTGATTACATGTGAAGTCACAATTTTTTACATTTATTGTTTTTATGGATCCTGCATTTTGTTTTCACATCAGAGGCCTGTAATTTAAAACTTTTTTGTATCCCTAAACCAAAGGGGATTAGCTCAAGGCTTATCTAAAAACCTCTGCTAGCTTCTTTATAAAACAGAGACTCAAACACGAACTGTAATCTCACTATTGATTCAACAGCTCAGAACTCAGCATTTTATCTGCAAGGATACATTACTGTCATTATTTTTAGATGTACCCTTAGTTTTAGCAGATAAAAATAAAAAATGAGACACCTAGTGCATTTAAAAAGCCTAGCTGAAAGATATTTGCGCTCAGTATACTGAGATGCTATCAAACTTGGTAAACAATTTTAAAATTCAAGGAGCCGGATGTGGGTATGGAACAACAAATGGGGGTTAAAAAAAACTAACTCCTTGTTGGGTTCATTTAACAATTAAAATACATTTTGCCCCAAAGCCAAGTTGACGTCTTAAATGTTCTGCAAAAAATGAACCAACAAGATTGCCATACTAAGGTTAAATTTAAAGTTAATTAAAAAGTAAATTTAATTTTCAGAGTTTGATATTTTTCCATATGAAATCAACATCATCAGCTGCAGAGAGTCTTCATGATGTGAAATGACAAGACCATACCTGCAGGTGCAGGACTTCAGTCTCAGTCTGGCTGTCACATGGTATAAGACTCCCCTGATTCAAATCCATGCTAATTAACTAAGGGCTCGTCTAATGGCACAGATGGAAATGAAGTGTGTATTTATAAACAGAGCGTGTTTAGCTAAAATGGAAGAAAGTCAAAATATTGTCTCCCTGATGTGTCATTGTACTTTGTGTTTCTGTGAGCCGTGATAAAAGATAGAAAATGAGATTTTATCCATGCATACATAAAAACACTGAGTTTAATAACTTTCAATTTAAAGTAATAATAATAGCCTACTGAAATTACAGTTTCAACAGTTTCTGAAACAGAGAAAACAAAACACATAAGGGAAGGGTATTATATAATTTTCTCCATTTGTTAAAGTCTCACATTTCTAACAATGGACTTTAATCACTGGTGTATAAGGAGATTTCTCAGAGGTTATATTTGATCACACACACACGCACGCACGCACGCACACACACACACACACACAGCCCTGTTCCTGACCGTACGTTAAAGCCTATAATCAAATGTCTCCATGTGCCTGCATACTAATTAATCTCTTCTAATAGGCACCTCTTGGAGAATGGAACATGTTTCAAAGATAGTGTGTTATTTCCAGCTGGGGTTAAGAGGAGAGTTAAATGAAGCTTTATGTAAATTAAACATTATATTTAAGTGAATGGTTTAATGTGGAACTTTAGAGTTAAATCAGGAAGGTAGAACAGTCAAGTCAGCAGCATGCAGGGTTCAAAAAACTGTGACCAGTGTAATTACAGGTCACCACTATTGAATGAGACACACACACACACACACACAGAGATATTCTTTTTGTTAATTAATGAATTTTTACCACTAATATTATTAGCTGGGTTGGACTTTACAAGTACGTAAAGTTCACAGGTAAAAAATGTAAGTGAAATGATTCTATTAATAGCAAATGGCGCAGGAGTAAATCAAAGTAAGTCAATTTTTACGATTGTATTTTTGCAGAATTGGAGATTTCAGGGTGAGCAATGCTGGTTATTATCCGTCCCCTGCACAGTCCTTTAATTTCAGCCTGAAATGAAATGGGTTGAGCACAATCAAGCTTGTTGATAAGTACGAAATGAAAGAGAGGAGCGTAAATCTGAGGCCAACTTTGATATAATCCGACAGAAGATCAAAGACAGGGCTGAAATGCAAACCATGGCCTGGTCTTTAAGGAGGCACAGACTGAATATTACGCTCAAAGACAGAAGGTGAGATAAATAACAAACAGCGGTCACCTGCTGGCTCTATTTTTCAACAGCTGATACCTTTGAAGTTGAGTTTGTTTAAAGCTTTCTTTAATTTTACACAGAAAATTAAACGGCTAGTAAAGTTAAGGAATTATCTATATTGAAGGAGAAAGTGAACGAATAAACTAAAATATTTAGGTTGTGAGAACATTTCTGTAACATTTTTAAGTAACTTATATGCTTAAAATGTTATATTGAATGTTATAGGAATGTTTAAAATGTTGTATTAACATTGAAAAAGTCAAGTGTTAGTCAAACATGTTTCAATTCTGCAACATTTTTACAATGTTCCACTACTTAAGAGTAAAGTTTTCAATGTTTGATATATAACATCTGAAAAGTTCTACCAACTTTACTGCAAGAACGTTTTTGAGAATGTTGAGAGAACCTTTAGAGAATGTTAGCCAACATTCTGAGAATATTCTATGTTAGCTGGGAAAGTACCAGGAGTAACATAAAATACAGTCAGGTTCCCAAAATTCCTTAATAGTCCATAACTAGACAAATAGTTCATTTTCATATTTAGACATTTTCAGAGTTCATTTCAGCTGATAACTAAATTTAGTGTTTTCTCTAATAGTTAATGTCCAATCTACAAAAAAAGAGAAATGTAAACTCACATTGTTGTTTGCTTTACAGTCCGTTATATAAGTGGTGTGTTTTGTAAGTGGTTCCCTGATTAAAGATGAAACAGCGCAGCAATTATCACAATTTTCTTGATTTGCATGCAAGAACGTTGATCATGTTGTTTTCTGTGGGTTAATGTCAGGGACTCAGGTTGCGTTCACTCTTAGTTTCAGTGTGGGTGGCCTGATTTGTTATCATAACTCAACCAAGAGCCTCCCTCTCTCTCTCCATATTGACTTTGTTATTAATGTCCTTGTCTCACAGTTTTTCCACCTGAGGTGATGCGTGAGACACATTTTAAGGGAGCCTGTCAAAACTCCTTTACCGGTGTGATTCAAACGTAGTACAACATCCCCTACAAGCAGAGCCGGAATGTGAAATTATATCTGTGCTGTGTCATTGTCATGCGTTCATTCTTTATAATTTAGGCATTGTTTGGTGACTTGGGTTTTGTAATGTGTACAAAAACCTGCAAAGAATTTGAGCAGAATTAACTTCCTAATTCTTACATGATCATAATGTTTCAGTATCTATGTTTCAGTATTAACAACCAGACAGAGAAACCTTATACATAAAGGAATGAACACCTACATCTTTCTCTTTCTCCCATATGTATATGTATATACATATGTATACAGCATATATATGTACAGCAGTTATATATATATATATATACATATATACACATGCAGTGACATACAATGTTGACTTCTGCATAAGATTCTGTCTAAAAATGTTGCCCTATTATTTAATAAGTTAATGTCAAAATATAAATCTGACATTCTAGACCAAAGTGACTTGTGTTGCTTGACAGTTTCTCTGTCCACTGAAGGCCATGACAGCCACTTGTTAAACTTGATGAAAACTTTACCCTGTCGCTTCCTCAATTTGGCCCATGACTCTAATTGCACTAATTCACCCTGTTAACTGAAAGCCCAAGATGGACAAGCAAATTACAGGTGCTGTAAGATCAGCCAACATGACCACAGCTTGAGCTGTCTGAGTCTGACTGCAGCAGAGGTAACACAGAGTGCAAAGTTCCTTGTGACAAAATAAGCCCTGGAACTCTAAACTGACCTAGGACCAGCTGTCTTGTTCTTAAACACCACGCATAATGATTGTTAGAACGCCTGTGCAGCTGGTCTCAGATCAGTGTACTAAATAAAACCTTCTGTGGGCTCCAAGTCTGGACTGCTTTTTCTCCAGCTGTGCCGTGTCTAATAGCAGTCGCTCGATGTCTGAAATCAGCCAGGTGGGATGATGTGATGTTTGGCTGTGATGCAAAGGCGTGAGATTTATTTCAGTGTGGATAAATACAATCTTCACTGCCGTCTCCTGGCCTGTGAGAACTACTTCATTTAATTTGATTTAAAATGTGGTCCAATCACAACTTAACAGAGAAAAACACTCCAGTTTCTGTACTTTTGATTATTAACATTAACAAGACAAGATTCTTCAGTGTACAGCAGATATTTGCAAAGCATCAATAACAGAGGCCGATACAGTTTACAAGTCTTAAAGGTAGGGTGAGAAACTTTTGGAGGGGCTAGCAATAGCAAGCTAGCTCTCAAGCATAAGTTCCCGCCCTCCCTGTTGAGCGCTCTTCAAAGCCACGCCCCATCCAAAATATATTGCATACATAGTTGCAGAAGTAAAATTTACTTAGTATAAATACAATGTTTGGACAAGCAGTTTATGGCCAAGCCCCCTCCACAGACGTTGAGGCAGATATAATGTATTGATATAAATATATTTAGACCATTTTACTTAGAAATTGCTATCAGGATGTGACTTCTAACCCTAACTTTTCTGGAAAAATTGTCCTTCTCTGCCTTTCTCCAAACTCAAGTAGTTAAAAGTTCTAGAAGCTTCAATTTACTAAACCACACATGCACAATATCCAACTTAACCCTCAAAATATTCTGATGACGTCTAACTAAAGGTCACACAGCATAACACAACTAACTGCCACCATGGACCAAAATAGACACAGAAGCAGAAAGATAACCCCAGATGCAGTTTCCCAGCAGCTAAGGACAGAGAAAGAGCAAAAACAGTGAGAAATGTCAGTGTAAAGAGGTCATGCAGAAAACTGAACTCACCTGTGCCAATTAAATTCAGTCGCAGGTTTTAGCTTTAAAAAAACATGTTTAAAATATATACCTCAGTCATTTTACACCATTTATGCTAACATTGCCAATTGATTAAGACAGTTTAATTGAATGAATAATGATATACTAATAATTTAATCTGGTATATAGACTTGCATGTATCAATATTTTAAAGTCATGTTTTCACTCTGTCCAGGAATATTTATTTATAAATAAACATTTGCATGAAATAAACACTAATTGATATGTAAATTGTATGTACACAATACAATTTATTACGTGTTTCAGCAGTTATCCAGGCCTAAAAGCACAAATCTGATGACAGACAACTGTGACTTTGAACGTAGCTGTTCCTGTCCTCTCTTCTCCTGTTGTGTTGCAGGCAGAGGTGATTTAAGGGTGAGTGGCAGTATAATAAAAACAGCAGAGTGAAGCCAGAGTTCAAATAAAGTGTGATGCTTTGTGGATAAGAGAGAAACTTCATCGTGACAGTGAGCAGAAGATGAGACGATTGCTGAAAGATCTTGTAACTGAATGCATTAGCTGTGCTAACAGAAAAGACAACATGGTTCCACTATTAAATATTCAAAACACTGTAACAGACACATAATGTTATCAAATAAAAAATCATTGAGTTTAATCAATAAGGAACTTCCCAAAGAGCATTATTGTTTTAAAAGAAAACCTATAATATCATCTGAGAGCCAGACACAGAGGTGTAGAATTTAAATTCAGGACTTTGAAATTCCAGCTATGTACAAACCACCTTCAAACTGTGCGGCTGAAGAATCTTTTATCTGCAATTGTTCTCAACTAAGCAGCCTCTCTGCAGCGGTTATATCCACGTAAAGCCCCGGCACCCGCATTTTATTCTTGATAATGATCATTTGACTTCATTCTCTGCCCACTGAGGCTCCATTTTAATGACAGAGCTGTTCAGCTGCCCCATGATGGGGCAGCTAATTGAAGGGTCCTCCAGAGGGTGAGCTAAAGCTGTTGAGGACATACGGTTCTTAAGTCTCCTGCCGTGTAATGTCTTGTTATTTTCCCACAACACAACCAGAATAAGCTCGTGGGCAGCTGAGCTAACAGTCCAGTTAGCATTAGGTCACTCTTAAGAAATCATTCAGCTATATTTTGACACAGCTCACTCTGCAATCTCAACCACTTTCTGAGGTACATCTTTAAGTCTTGATTTGAGAGGCTCTGGGTTGCGTTGTAGAGAATTTCAGATCTGACAAGAATTTCATGCTTGAGTGATGAGTCGCAGCTAGCGGGGAACGTTCTCAGAACATTAGCTAACATTATCTAAAAGTTATTTAAAAGCTATCCAAAAGTTTATGCTGTAATGTTAGTAGAGCACTTTCTTTTGTGTCTTATATAAAAACACTATTCCTAAATTGAAAATGGGACATTTAAAAAAAGTTACTGAGTTAAAAATGTTTAAATAACATTCTTATAACCAAGCAATCTTTATCACAAAGAGCAAATGAGTGCTGTTTTTGATTATGTGAAAACAGGATGAAGCTGAAAGTCACATTTCTGAGTTTACTTTTAATGTGAACTTTACAGAACATTACAGATGTAGTGCTGTGAGTCACTTACAGTACAGTAAAGAGTAATGCTGTGTTGTCCTTTCCCACAATTGCGGACAGAATGATTAATGTTGGATAAAAGCAGAAAGGATAGATGAATGTCTGTTGAGTGCTGGCCACTGTGTTTTAGGCATTGTTCTCTCTCCCCAGTGTGTAAATGAAAGAACTGATTCTGATAAATGTGACCACAGAACAAGAGTAAACAACTTTTGCCTAATGCAACCAAATGCATTCGGGATGAAATGAAGATGTTGTGCAATAAATACATTTCCATGACTCTCCTTTTTTCGGAAAAGGAAAAGCTAGTGGCTATAATGTGACTGAAACACAAGATAAATTATTTCCTTCCCATTTCACAAATGATGAGACATGCCAGGGGAATTCATTTGATAAAGCAAAGATTGGATATATAAGGGTCAGTAGAGCCTTGCAAATTATGTTTATTTTTTATCCTGCCATGACTACAGAGCAGCTAAGGCTCAGAGCTCATATATAGGCTGATGTATGTTTACAGAACAGAGCGCATGCATCTTAGAAAAGTGAGTTTCGGCCCCTGTGTGTAATGAATGTGAATGTGGTGATTTGGTTTGACACTGAATTAGCAGAACCAGAATCATCCCAGCTAACAATCTGAGTACTGTTATGTAAAATGTTATTGTTCAAAAAGTCCTGTTCTTTTAGACTAAAAATGTTGTATTATTATTGCTTGGTTAGAAGCAAGGATGGTATATTGGTTATATATATATACACACACTCACATACACACACACAATATAGAAATGTTAACCTATTAGCTGGGATATATGATGAGGCATCAAAAATAATACAAAACAAGTAGATATTATGATATCTGAAAGGTTATCATGTTAAATTCACATGAGTTCAGAACAACACCACCCAATATTCTAATGGTCAAATACTAATTATAGGTTGGTATTACAGCTGGTTTGTATTCATCTCAGACACTAGACAATATCTGAGGCCCATTTTAAACAGCATTTGGTAAAATGACTCCAACAGGTCTCCTGCCTCATTAATTTCCTCCTGCTGCACTGATGGAAGCTAAATTTTGGACTAATTGAACCGAGCAATGCTCTCTGCTCCCATAACGCTGCATGCAGAGCCTTGAAATCAGCTGAAAAATGTGACACAGTTGTCCATGAAGAGAATTCATGTCAGGTGTTTGTTAAAGAATAAAGCGGTTTAAATGGTGTAATTAGAAAAGAAGATGCAACTGAAAATATCATCAAATCACACATAATTATAGCAGCTATAGAAACACAAACCTTGTGTTTATTTTTTGCATTATGACCATGAACAATTCACTAATTATACAAAGAAAATATATACCTGTCAGAAACAGCATAGCAACCTCTAATTAAGAAGAAAAATGCTAAATAAATGCACAAAAACAGTCAACAGCAGAAAACCAAGAACGGACTTGAAAAGAAAAGCTCATATTTTGCCGTATGTGTGATATGACTGAGAAGATAATGGCGTATCACAGATTTGAAAAGTGCAATTTATGTTTCATGTCACAGAAAAGAGAGAAAAAGAACGATGCTCGACCTGATGTTCTGGGTCCAAACCGTTTTAAATTAGAGTTAAAACAAAGCTGAAACATCAGACGAGTAAAAAAGCAGTGGAAGGGCAGTTGAATTCAAGTTGAAGGGCAGCTATGAATTGAATTTCGCTGTCAACTGAGGATGAAAGCAGTTGGACCTTCTTTTAACTGACAGCCATGTCCTAAAGCTACTTATACTTTAAAACCAAGTGACCCAACTTCATTTGGTCACCAGTCCCCAGACTGCAAGAGACAAAATGTATTGCTTTGCTATTTAAAATAAACTAAACCTCAGGCATGAGCTAAATGAGATGATAAAATATTGACAAATTAAGTTACAGCAAATGTGGAAAACTTTAGACTTACAATGGGAACAAATCAGCCCGTTATTTGAATAGAGGTATAATTGATGTGCAGCTAATGTTCTGTATCAGGAAATAAATGAGCTTTAACAAATGTTAACAAGCATAATCATTATTCAGTTATTTATTGTTGCATTTGGCCCTTTTAATGATTGCCATAGTGGAAAAAAATTATTTAGACCATGTTTAATCCTCTAAAGCGTGCTTTTTTACATTAACTCTTGTGCCCTGTCACAGCAAATAATATATATAAAACATATTATTAGGAAAAAGAATAAACATGCATCTAAATGCATAATATATTTTGAAACCACATAGGTGAAAGTAGACTCATAAACTCATACAAATACATTATAGTTTTGAAAAGAACAATCCCACTCATTAAAAGCAATGGGCATTCTATTATTCAGTCAACCAACAGCACTTTTTCACATTGGTCAACATTTTTTCTCTTTTTTCACATATGAAAATTGGATTCTGTGGAAAAACAGTCTCTGAAAAACTGAACCTGAACTGAATTTTCAGTGTTTCCCTGGAGAGCCATCATGTCAGGTTGGAATGTATTGCCTTATATAAATATATATAAGAGCCATAGCTAGATCCTAATACTCCTCTGTAACGTGATGAGAGGAGAACTTAGTGGATCTTAGTTTTCCACTGCAGCACAAATCACAACAACAGGTCTTTAGTATGTACTGCACCATCAAATGCTAGATGTTAGTTTCTGCTTACAGATGCAGGGAACTGATTGTTATTTTTGGCACACAAACACCACCATTCTCAGAATGTACTATTGTAATTGCACTGTGTGCTTTGGACTGTGCAAAACAGATTTTAAACTCTCTTTCTGTCTCTAGAAGTGTTTATTGGCATTTCTTTCCACTCTCTGATTTAACAGTTGTATTAATAATTTACACCGTGACTGTCTGACAGTGGATTTTTTTCCCCATCGCTCTGCTCAGCAGAATGACAATAGAACAAACGGCAAGCGTATTTTGGCCTTAATCCTCGTAGCATTACGCTTCAGTGCCTAAAACTGGCCTTACGTTCTATCATCTGACTATAAAAATGACTAACACCAAAGCTTACATGTTGACATTTTCATTTATTCCTCTGATTAATGGTCACAACCTGGCGTGGATCCCTAATGCATGGCTGTAAATCCATGCTAACATTTCCAAGAAGTGTGGAGAAAATTAGAAGATAATAGACGCTGGATTTACAGTATGCAGAGATGCAGTCGTACACCGCATGCAGCTATATACTCATCAGATCAACCAATCAGGTCACTTCAGAAAGTGAATTACACGCAAATGAACGATTGTTTGTCTTACGGTTTAAAGAACAGAAATAAAAGAAAAAAATGCATTGAAATTTTGTGAACATTGAATCATTACATCATCATTACAACAAATTGCATTAACAACACAAAACGTCACAGCTGAAAAAGATCTAAAAAGAAAGGTGGTCACTTTTCCTCTCCTTATTGGGTGGTCTACGTTGAATATAACAAGGACACCAAATGTGAAAGAGCGACATCTAGTGTGGAATTTGTAAAAATACATTGACTTCAGAAGCTCGGGTCTGCAAGTAACTATTTCTAACTTTAAAGGAATAATAATAAACTCCAGCCTGAGTGGGTTGCAGGACTGATTTAAAGCAACATAAACGCAAAATAGCTTCTCAAGGCTGAATGCATCAAAGTTCCCAGTTTCTACACTTTCACGACTTCAGTAGCGAGCGTTGCGCTCAGAGGCATGAAACTGATGCCGAAAGTTCGGGGCCATGTTAGACCAATGTTCAATTTTCTTCATCATTATGTCTTTTCTTTTTTAATAATATAGTAAGCAGTGCTAGGAATGTGCATGATGTGAATATATCTACTGAATAGTCATTATATCAGTCATTATATAATATTTAAAACATTTCATACATCATGTTTCATTGCCACTGTATCTTGACTAGAGTTAAAAGCTGAAGCTTTTGTTTTTATAATGATAAAAACCTATTTCTGTTCAAAGACAAGAAAACCTCTGTTTCTTTATGTCACTGTTTACGTAAACAAGCTCTGATTATGCAAATATTCAGTCTTGCCAGGGGAATTATTTTAAAGCACCAGGGGGTTTGGCGCATCAAAACAAATCCAAACTAGCAAAGCATGAAATATTTTCTTAGCTCTGAAAATGGGGAAAGTAGAACAAATCAGCATAATAAGACACAGAAAAATAACATGTTTAGAAATGTTTAGCCAGAAACCTTTAACTTTCGCCTTWGTACCGCCATCTCTGTTTAAAACATAGAAYTGCAGATTATTTTACTTACCTTTTACCACGTTTGTTGGAGTCAAACAAAGCCGACCTGATTTTTCCCCGGAAATTGGACCCTGTTGCTTAAATAATAAACCATTATTATAAACTTACTGTTGGGAATCAGGATTTGGTATGAAGACTGATCTGTCATATACTTGCTAAATAACTGTTTTTGCTGATATTTAACCCCTGATTATTTAAAGGCTGATATTTAAAGGCTGATATTTTTGATGGGATGAGAAGTTTGCAACCTTGACGGTCAAACTTGAGATCACGTCACTATGTAACGCGTGTAGCGTCCAATGAGCGTCTCTGGTGACGCGGAATCATGGCGCTGACATGATCTTAGGAAAAAACACGCATTGAACAAAAGTTACGCGCTGCGTTAATATACTGAACAATATTATCCCCGTTTGTCGAGCTTTCGAGGCACCGAGCAACTCAAATCGTCAATTGTTGGAATCGGTGAGTAACAAACACGACAGAGACAGTCGGTAGATAAAGCAACGTGTGTCGGTTCTGATGTTGTTTTTCTCAGACGGTAGCAGACGGTATTGTGTCGGGAACCGATTTTACGCCCGTTTCTATAGTGATTATGACGCTAAACGTCACTCACAGACATTTTCCCGGTATTGAAAACGTTCCCGTTTACATCTGAAGCGTCAAACTGCGTTGATACGTTGTCGGCGGTAGGTGAAGATGTGAAATGCATTGGGTGACATTAGCCGCAGGTCAAATCCTAAAATAGGCTGTTGGAGGTCTTCTTGGTTGTAAACTATTACATTTAAAAAGGCCAAAAAGTTTGGAAACGTCTTTGATGTGAATAATGAATACAGAATTATTGACCAGTTTTTGTACATTATTTTCTATGCAACGCTGTGAATGTGATTTACCAGTTATATCCACTAAGAACTCATACAGTTGTTCCTGTTGAGTCAAGTATCTGCTGTACGGGTAACTTTTCCTATTTATTTTAGTTTGGATGAGTACTTAACTCAGTAGTTTCAAACAGTACCAAACGCACTACTTTCAGATTCCCCATCAGGCACTTGAATTCCCCATCAGGTAAAGCCACAGGCTGTGTATGAAGTATTCCAGGCCATACAGGATGTGTCCTCATTAAAAGTGTGAGTTAGTGAGCTAGATCATTGAAGTAGATGAAGTAGATCATTGTGGAAAGCACAGACCAGACCTGCTGTTGGAATGCAGGGCAGTGGCAACTGTGCAAATGGCATTTTTCAGCCAGGTGCAACATATACTGTAAGCCACTGCTGGGTTTATATACATATGTGGTTTGTGTTATTATGTTAAGTTTTACAAGTACAGTAGTTAAGTTTGGGGTGTACAATCAGTGGGTTGTGAAACTGTAACATAGTACTTATATTTGTGATACATGTCTTGGATAAGTTACATAATGTCAGATTTGAAATCTTGTAAAATAAGCTTTCAATTCGTGTCTTTTAATTTGGTGAATATCCAAACAGCTGGAACACTTTTAACAAAAATGTTTATGTTAGTAAAAATGTTTATGTTAATAAAAATGTTTAGAATATTCTAAGAATGACATTTTCTTCTGATTGATTATAGTGGTTGTTTATAATGAATGTAACATGTACATTCTTTCATTTAAAAATACACCTTTAACCAGTCAGGAGTTATGAAATCTGTCCTATAATATAAATCTCTCTAAGGGAGCGATTCCTGGTTGCTTTAAGCTACAGAATCTTTTGTCACAGTGAAAGGTCAGTTATATTTATTTAACGGTGTTTAGTATAAGAACTATGTAATCGACATGACAACAAATCACACAGTGGGTTTCCTGTCTACAGTCACGTCTTTTAACTGTAGATCATGACACATTATTGACATGACAGGAAGTCAAAAATAATGCTCGTCTCTGTCAGTTTTGCTATTCTGGGGCTGACTGGTAAACAGACTTACCAGTAAGCACCATGGCATGTGAGTTGCTTAATACCCAACAGGTATGAGAGAGTTGCTTCCTAACAACATGACCTATTTAAAACAGCGTAACATATGCAGAGGGTGAAATGTTCTTGGCAAGGATAAAGTTGCTATGTAGAACCACTATGAATTTGATATTGTTTTCATAATGTTAGTCAGTCTCTTAGATCTTCTTTTGTTCATTTAATTTGCAAACATGGACTTAAGACACTGCCTCATGGACAGTTATATCAGCATCTTAAATATTCACAAAAGCTCTGTGTCTCAGGAATCTGGTATGTTCATTGGAGTCTTCCGCCCATTTGCATATTGTAGGTCTCAAAACTGCAGAGATTTGCTGTTCAGAGCAGGTCTGAAAACCTTTGGGCCTCTTTCTCTCTCTGTCTCTCTCTCTCTTACTCTCGATCTCCCCCTTTCATCTTTTTTTGATGAGTGAACCTTCATAAAACTTTACTAAGCTGCCTGCTGCATAGGTGGATCTCTGCAGAGAATGTCACAGACTCTGTAGTGTAGAATATAGATGTTTGTTCCTTCAGGGAATTTGTTTGACAATCTGTTTTGATTTAATTCCTGAAACTGAACAGGTGAAAATACCGTTTCGTTCTAAACAAACTGCTGTATTTAATTTAGTTCTTTAGTCTTTTGATGACGATATAAACATGAAGAAACAATTGTCTTTATATTCACTGCTAAATAATTTCTTACTTAATTAGCAAGTGAAACTATTAGCATTGAGGTTATGATGTCACATAAATTTCCCTTATATGGAAAGTGGAAATTGTCATCTTTGAACAAACTGTTCCCGTGCCTTAAGCACTTCTGGTGTGTGAGGAGTTACTCGAGGGGGTTAATGGGATGTTTCTGAAATCTTTCTGTGTGATGCACCCAACCACCCACCCCCCCAGCCTGTGAAAATGGACACTGCTGGTGTATTTATAGACCAGACTGAGCCAAGAGCCTTTCTTAAGAGACTAACGGTTCCACACATTTGTCACAACCGTATGAAATTTCGTTCTGGAAGCTACCGTGTCTATTCCTACATGCTGTTTTTATGAAGTTGTAAACGCTTTTAAGAGGAAACGCAGGTAAACATTGAAAATATGTTGGTTTTATTTTAAAGTCAATGTAGAAATGTGTTTGTTCAATTTCTAACTACTAATAAACACATTTATTTTCTGTTTAAAGATGACTGAAGTGTTCTGAGGAAAAGAACATCGAGAGATACGCCACACTAAGGATAGCTGCTATGGAAAAGCCAGTTTTACAAACGCAGCCTTCGATGCTGCCCTTCTTTGACACGGCCCATGCCGTCAACCTGCTCCGTGGTATCCATGAGCTCCGCGCCGAACGCAAGTTCTTTGATGTCACGTTGTGTGCTGAGGGAAAAGAGTTCCACTGCCATCGAACAGTGTTAGCCGCTGCTAGCACCTACTTCCGTGCCATGTTTGCCGGTACGCTGCGAGAAAGCGCCATGGACCGTGTGGTGCTCCACGAAGTATCAGCAGAACTGTTGGGCCTCCTGGTGGATTTTTGCTACACGGGCCGCGTCACCGTTACTCACGACAATGTGGACCTTCTGCTCAAGACGGCGGACCTCTTCCAGTTCCCATCTGTTAAAGAAGCATGCTGTGCTTTTCTAGAGCAGAGACTTGATGTTTCCAACTGCTTGGAGATACAGGACTTCGCGGAAGCTTACGCCTGCCGCGAGCTTGCCACCAGCGCTCGCCGCTTCGTGCTGAAGAACATTGTGGAGCTGGCTAAGAGCATGGACTTCGAAAGGTTGTCATGGAAGCGGCTGCTGGAGTTTGTGTCGGACGACGGACTGTGCGTGGATAAGGAAGAAACGGCCTACCAGATCGCCGTGCGCTGGGTCAAAGCCGACCTCCAGCACCGCTTGCATTACTGGCCCGAGCTCCTGCAGCAGGTGAGACTCCCGTTTGTTCGACGTTTCTACCTTCTGGCCCACGTGGAGAGCGATCCATTGGTATACCTGTCACCAGCCTGCCTGCGATTAGTCAGCGAAGCACGTAGCTTTCAGTCGTACGAATATGACCGCCACGACCGACTCAGCCACCGCATGCGCCCGCGTCCGTCCACCGGCCTGGCGGAAATTCTGGTGGTGGTAGGAGGATGCGATCAGGACTGTGATGAGCTTGTCACTGTGGATTGTTACAACCCTCAGACTGGACAGTGGAGATACTTAGCAGAATTTCCCGACCACCTTGGCGGTGGATATAGCATAGCAGCCTTGGGCAATGACATTTACGTGACAGGTGAGTGCAGTTTTCTTTTGTGAGAACAAAACTCGTGCTCCACAAGCAGTGCAGCTATTTCATACCGAGGCATTACAAGAAAATCCAAATTCTCATGAGCTTACAGTGCAGCTTCAGTGTCCCTCTTTCCAGAGAGGTACTTGCAACATGACAGCCAATGTATAAATAAACCGCAGTGTGTTTGGCTGTAAAGTGTGGTGATGGGACACAGTGTTCTGCCAGATCAGTGGTCAGGCTGCTTTCAGGTGATCGATTGTCTTCACAAGTGGACAGTGTCCCAGTTGAGAAAACATCTGAGACTTTTGCATGCTGCCTCTATAAATAACAAAACACGGCTAAGGTGCCTTTCGCTCTGTTATATAACTTGGTGAGCAGTGACATGGTTAGATAACATCACTATAGATTTTGCAAATGTTGTTAGCAAGCAGTTTTAAACTGGCAGTAACCTTGAATGCTGTGCTTGGTTTTGTAACAGGTGGCTCAGATGGTTCACGTCTCTATGACTGCGTTTGGCGGTACAACTCCAGTGTGAACGAGTGGACGGAGGTCTCCCCCATGCTGAAAGCCAGAGAATACCACAGCTCCTGTGTGCTGAAGGGTCAGCTTTATGTGGTCGCATCTGACAGCACCGAACGCTACGATCACACCCTAGACTGCTGGGAGGCCCTCCCACCCATGCCACACCCAATGGACAACTGTTCCACCACAGCGTGCAGAGGCCGGCTTTATGCCATTGGCTCGTTAACTGGAGAGGACACGATGGCCATTCAGTTCTATGATGCTGAAAGCAACCGCTGGTCGCTGGTTAACAGTGCAGAGTTGCCCCCGTGGTCCTTTGCCCCCAAATCTGTGACTCTAAACGGCTCAATCTACTTTGTAAGGTGAGAGAGAAGGTGATAGATGATGTTGCTTTTAAGGGCCATAATCTAGATGTAAACAGGAAATGTTGCATATAAATAAATATAATTGCCTGTCTTAGGGTTCTCGCAGTATTTTAGAGTGGCGTGTCATTGGAATACAGGAAATGAAAATTACATCATATATTGTATTGATATGACAACAAATAGCAGAGTGGGTTGCCTGCCTACAGTCACGTCTCCTAACTATAGATCATGACACATTATTGACATGATATGAGAGTTTGGCTATTCTGGGGTCCGCTGGACAGATTTACCAGTCAGAGCCTTGGCATTTGAGTTGCCTAATACCCAACAGGTATATATACCAACCTATTTAAAACAGCAATTACCATGCAGAGTGTGGAGGGGGAAATGTGACATGTCACGTAACTGTTGTTAGGCTTAAACAGATGATAAAGTTGCCTTGTAGGTTTGTTTAATTCTGTTTGCAAACAGAAGATGATTCACGTTTCTCTTGTCGGTTGTGGTTGTTTCAGGGATGATTCTGCTGAGGTTGACATCTACAACCCACAGAAGAACGAATGGGACAAGATAAGTCCCATGACACAAGTATGTCAAATTTTGTGTATTACATTATATATATTACTCATACACCAACATATGTAAAGACTTCACATGCAAAGACCACATCATCTCACTCTCCACAGGTCCATGTTGGAGGCAGTGTGGCAGCTCTCGGTGGGCGACTCTACGTGTCCGGAGGCTACGACAACACCTTTGAGCTGTCCGATGTGGTGGAGGTCTACGACCCCAGTTCTCGATCCTGGAGCCCAGCTGGCCGCCTCCCCCAGCCCACTTTCTGGCACGGAAGCGTTAGCATATTCCGTCAGTTCATGCCACTTGTTTCAAATACCTTCGAACCCATCGACATCCCTGAGGCCAACGCCATACACCTCCACAGACACCATCGCAACCAGGCACTTCACAATCACAACAACAATGTCAATCAGAACCGCAACCAGGATGTCCACTGAGAGCTTTTCAAAACGTAAGACTGAAGGTTTCATCGTTCGACATGACATCGCTACTTGGTGTTTTGCACTTTATTACGTATTCGCCTCAATTGGGCAGCAGAGAACTGGTGAATAGACAATCAATGTTTGCATTATTTTACCCAGTAAACTAATGTTACTACAGCTTTAATTGTTGCATGCAGTTCCAATGCTGGCTGTGTTTACCTAGAACAGAGACTTAAGTGACTTAAGAAATGTGACAAAGTGACTTCAGTGCAAATCGCAAGCAGTCCATATCTTGGAAAGCATATGGAGGTTTCACTCATAATTTCTTTTTATTTTGCATACTCTTTTATTTTTATCGTCATATTCAGCATGTACATTTGTGTTCTACAGCATTGCAGCTTGAAGTACGCATCCCGAATGAAAGAACAAAATAAGGAGTAGATATGATTTTATCAAACAATATCATGCCTTTCAAAAGCATTCCAAAAAGTTAATGTGAAAACCAAAACATTGTTTATATAAGCGGCCAAGAGTCTGTAACGAAATGAATGTTTTTGGAGAATCATAGACTTTTCAAAACCGGCATAATTTGACAGATAAACCTTAAAAAATAAATAACTGGGCCCCAGCGTTATATCTTATGTACATCTAAGATTCCTTGTCAGACAATCTAGAATGCATGAACTTTTCTGTCATACTCTTTGTATTTTATTAGTAAACTAAGTTTATGAATCAACTCATTGTTTATTTTAGGGACAGTATGATAGTTTTGAGGAACAGCTTGTGTTAAGCTGTTTGCAATAATGAAGATAACATGAAGAATAGGTAAAGCTATTGTATTTTTATGTAAAATTGTACTAGGATGCTGTACTAATAACTGGAAGTAGTAACTCAGTATCTTTATATTCTTCAGTATGTGTGTGTATTTAATGACATCAGTACTTATGAAACTGATTATTTACAGAACGCTGAAGTGATTACTTGATGGTTTTATTTTTCATACAGAATGTTGTTTGTTTTGTTGCCAAAATCATTTGGGCTAGGTGTTTCGTGTAATAAAGTTTGTACGTGTGGTCAACAAATAAATGACAGACAATGCTGTTACCTTGTTTACTGTTTGTTGTTTGGTATTAACAATCATATGTGCTGTACAACCCTTAACAGATTTGGGTTCGACTCATAATTTTCCCAGAATTTGATAGTAGATCATTGGAGCCCAACTCCACGAATATTCAGTAAAAGAAACTTAAACTTAGGAAAAATTATCAAAACCATTTCTTAATGTTTTTCATGCAAAAACTTCAGAATGATTGATTTTCAAAAAAAACTTAATACTTCAACAAAAACGCGTTTGTAACACTCTGAGATCTTTGGTTAGATCTTTTTATCAGTTTCTGAGCTGGGCAGCTCCACCACCACGCTGGACTGATGGATGGGATACGTATCTGTTACCAGCAGCGTCTGTTCCATCACATCTGCTACGGTGAACCCATCTTGCTCTGCTCCATCATCAGTCCTGCTGGTCACACCAAACCCAGTCTGCTTGCTATCTGCAGTCTCATCGGTCAAAGTATAAGAGGCCTGATCTTCTGTTCCTCCAGCAGAGATTGAGACCACCTGTTCCTCTGCAACTGCCTCAGCCTGGGTCACAAGTTTGGCAAGGTCCCCTGGCCCAACCGGACCACCTGGCTGGCTTGATGGACTTGATGAAGCAGCTGCATTTTCATCCTCCACAACCAGATTGCGCAGTCGCCTCTGTCTGGGGTTGTAGTTCTCCACGCGGTTGTGGATCTGGGAGTGTCTGCGCAGATGTGCCTGTAAGAGGCAGGATGACAGGACAATTAAAACACTGAGGTCTAAGATGGAACAGTAGGAAGAGATGATTTTTAGACAGGTTAATTCGTGGCGCACACACCTGTCTGGTGAACTTGTAACCACATTCTGTGCACTCAAATTTTCTCATGCCTTTGTGACGTCGTACGTGAACACGCAGCTGCTCGATGGCTGAAGGCATAATAAAAAATTATGATTCATTTTGGTAATATAATTATTAATGTAATATAACAGGTTACATTATATTACCAATCTTTTATCAAATGACTCAAAAACATAATTGTTCCAGTAACTCACCTTTAAATGTTTTGCTGCATATGTGGCAGATATGTGGTCGGCCGTCCTGGTGTTTGCTGGCTATGTGACGTAAGAGAGGACCTTTCTCAGTAAAGCGCTGCTCACAGAACTCACAGCTGTACGGTCGTTCTCCTGTGTGTGTGCGGTGGTGCTTGTCCAGACTGGCTGCTCACACATACAACAAACATCTGGTTTTAATACTGGGTTAAAACTAAACAAAGGTAGTAGGTTTTACATGAATTTAGCTTTTAAATGATTACAGCTGACAGGGAACATTCTCAAAACATTGGCTAATATTCTCTAAAAGTTCTCTCAAAGGTGTTCTTGCAGTTTGTAGAGCATTAAGCACCAAACAATAGCGTTCCTAAATCCTACAACTTTGCTAAAACTTTCAAAATAATGGTTTAAATATTTTTGTTACTTAATGAAAGCAATATGGAAACATTCTTACAAACTAAAGCTGTTAGCTGAGTTGTTGTTACCTTGTGTGCGAAATGTCTTTCCACAGAGGTGACACTGGAAAGGTTTTTCTCCAGTGTGTGTCCGAAGATGCATGTTGAGATTGGCTTTCTGAGAAAAAGCATGACTGCAGAACTGACACACAAAGGGCCGCTCATTTCTGCAGAGAATAAAACACACACATTGCCAAAAACCAAGTAAACACACAACTATGTGAAACTGAAAACACATGTAAACATCTGTTTTGAAGTAGTTTATTGTCTGTTCACCACACGCATGTCAGAAACAATTGAACTATACATGAAACATTCTTGTGTTTTGGTTTGCTTGCTTCTTTATGGTAATAATTAGTGATGTCATACAGATGTTTACCTGTGAATGGCTTTGATGTGCATCTGAAGGCCGTTGCGGCTGGAGGCTCTGTGGCCGCACTCCTCACACACAAACAGTTTCTCACCACGATGTTTGGCTGCCTCATGTAGACGCAACTCAGTGCGGGACAGAAAACACTTGGGACACAATGAACACTAGACAGGACACAACAGATGACATGTGAACCTATTTTAGAGCCTTTTTAATAAGATATTACAGTTCCCAAGTCACTTGATGAGGATAATGCAATAATATATCCCTTAAAGTTCAGACTGTGTTTTCTTTTGTTGACATTACAGTGAGTCCATACATTACAGTCAGACTTTACAGTCAGTACATTACAGTCATTGACATTAAAGTCAGTGCATTACATTCATTGACATTACAGTCAGTACATTACAGTCATTGACGTTACAGTCAGTACATTACAGTCAGTACAGAGAGTCACTTACTGCATGTGGCTTTGGAGCTCCATGAACTTTGATCAAGTGGATCCTCAGGTCTTTCTTCTGCATAAACTGCTCAGGGCAGGATGTGCACTAACATGGGACAAAATCAGCACAATGTGCAATGACAGCCAGACCAATGCGGGCAGGTTTAGTTAACAAAGGTCACATCTGACCTGCAGAATGGCAGACGTACCTTATTGGGCATTTCACCCGTGTGTGTGACTGTGTGCAGCCGAAGCTCATGTCGCTTCTTAAAGGTCATGGTACATTTGGAACATGAAAACACCTGGCACAGACAAAACGTCTATAATAAGGGTTGTTTTAACAATGTATTCCTTCTATAAATGTATTTTGATGCATCAATGCAACAGTAATTAAAAAAATTATTACAGCATCAAAGTTATTTTATTTGCATGTGAACAAAGGTTTGGACGTATTTGACTGAACTTCATCTCCATCATCATTTTAATATAAATTTTTTAAATTTTTATGCTTAAAGTAAATACTTTTAGCATAAAAGCATAAAATACTAAATTACTTTAGTATAAATAAAACTGCCTATGTATTCATTTTTATTCAGCATACATAGAAACTTTTCTCCAGCGAGTTGAGTGTGCATACAAAGATTCGTGTATGGAAATGCATGTCCACAATTTAGACTGCTGGTGTAATTTGTAAAGGATCCCCTGTGAACTCACCACCTCTGCTCTGCTAAGGCAGTTCCTTGCTTCATGTTCCAGCAGGTTTTCTTTCCTGTAGTAGCACTTTCCACATTTAGCACATTTAAAGGGCTTCTCTCCTGTATGTCTCCTTGCAAACAGACAAAAAGAGAGACGCAGTTAAGAAATAAATGTTCTCAACTGGTAGAACATGGTGCTATCAAGCCAGTCATATGTGTAAGTCCCAGGGTTTCTTTTGAATTCAACATTGCCTACCAAATGCTTTGTAAAAACAGACATAGACTCTTATACTGTTATATAATATACTGTTCAAATGTATGAATGTAACTTAGGGAATGTAACTATAGATAATGGTCAACCAAATGAAACAATGTATTGTTAACGCTATTTATACAATATATTACAAAAACACTAGCCTCTTATCTTTCAAGAGGCAAGATAACATTAATGTAAAACTAAAGCCTGTTGTGAGAAACAAACCTGTTGTGTACTTTTAAGTAGTACTTGCTGAGGAAAGTTTTGTGGCATGTGGGACACTGGACAGAGCCTTTCTTGGATGATTTTGATGTTTCTTCCCCGTTTTCTTTGTTTTTGTCTTGTTGTTTGCGTTTTTTGCGAGGCATTTTTGAGGTTGAACAGGGTGAGTCATGAGGCACGTACTCCTCATCGGTACCCTCACTGAGAATGCCCATACTTCCATCTCTGTCATCATCATCATCATCATCATCATTGACATCATAATCGTCATCATCATTTTGATTCTCAACAGATCCATCCACCTGCTAACAGAGCAGAAACAATATTTATAGACACAATAATTGTAAGTTACTGTGTAAGTAGCCAAGAAATGTTTTCTATTTTATTTAATTATGATACTTAAGTGCATTTTTATAAACAATAACATAGTACATATTTATTGTTTGTTTGATGGCAGTGAGTTTGATGAGAACTGGGTGTTATTATAGGAAGTATAATCAATTATTATATTAAATTCTGTAATTGTTGTAGTAAATATTCATTGCTCTATGTGTATTATCAGTGCATTATTACAGCCCTCATGGTTGCTGTTAATCAATTTAATGTACAATATACAGTGACTTCACTGGGCATTGAGCATGTGAAATCTACATAGAAACATGGATGTACAAAGTACCTCAGTCTCACTCAAGCTGTGATGTTTGAGGTGGTCTTCCTCAAAGGCAGCAGCTTCTTCCTCTTTGTCCTCCACGGATGATGTTTTTCTTTTTCCCGCTCCTTGTCTTGTGGCAGTGGATGGGGGGCTCTCACCGACTAGCCGACTGGGCCCCTTCACTCGCCTTCCGGAGCGCGTGGTGGTATTAGATACTGAGGCGGGAGGCTCATCATCTTTAGTCATGACTGCTGCAGCTAACCTACATGTTTCTGCCTTATATTTCATTCCTTGAAAAGATTTAGTCTTTCTAGTTGTTGTTTGGTCATCTAAGTCTGCAGATGCCTCATTGGGAAGTGTATTGTTTTCTCTGTTTTTACTCAAGACAGAAGACTGTAGTGGTTCTGTTAAACCCTGGAATGGTATCATAGAACCTGGCACTGATAGTCCGTTAGCTGCATTTTGAACCTTTTCTATAGTACTGTTGTCCAACAGCAGTTCACCAGTGTAAAAAAAATCAAGCAGTACTTCCAGCCCATCATCAGGACATTCCAATGGCAGGCTGATCTGTACACATGATGTTTCCGAACTGGGATCTCGGAATAAGTTACTGAAGCAGGCAAGAACATTGCGATGTACCAGGTGCACCTGCCCACTTGCTGTACTCAGCATGACATCACAGAACTGACCAAGGGTCCTCTGTTGGTTGAGCAAGGACAACACCCGCTGAGCATGAGAGACCCCTTGGGTTAGTTTCTCCATCTAAACAAGGGGACATCAGTCCAGTCACAATTTGCATTTAAAGACATTAGACATAAAGTGCAAAGATTTTTTTGTCATGATCAGAACTACAATGAATTATAATTCTTAATCATTCTGTTATGATTAATGATGCAGCATATGTCACATAACTTTCTTAGATCATGCAACTTTAGTAAATTCATAAGAAACCTGTAAGATTGTGCTGTAAACTTGCATGTAAAACAGTCATAAGTGGATATTTTAAAACCTTGATTATTGTAGCATAGTTTCTTATGCAAAACCAATACGGAGTATGTTATGCAAATATTTGCTTTTTACGCTCGTGTGCGTTTTCTTGTACCATGATATTTATTCATTAATATAGTATTAGTGTTGCCTTCTAAACGTTAACCACAATGTCCGCATTTTAATGACGCTCCCTAAACTACTTGCAGCACAATCAGGTGTACGACTCACCTTTCTAGTAAATTAGACCACTGCTTTCATCTTGCTTTTCATATATTGAAGCATAACATATATGTTTAATTTATTTCGACTAAATAATATAGTTTGTTGGGTTTAATGCTTTATTTAAGCAAGACCACAAGAAGCCATGTTGAAACAGAAACGGGAAGTGACGTTGAGATATTGTTGCCTTGCTTAGTAGTTGGCCATACAATTCATTGCGCTGGGTTTGATTTTTATTCATTCCTGAACGGATCGAATGGTTTATTCTCAATTACTATATTACATGATATACTTTTTAGCTCGTTCATTTTTTTAAGTTATAGAATCAGTGTGTGTATTTTATTTACAATGGTAGCATAAATTTAAGTCCGTTGAAAACTCCGGGAAATATTTCCTGGTCCATCACATTGCATATTCGCGTTAGCCAACATGCTTTACGTTTCCCCTACATTTCTGCAGTATTTATGCTTTAAGTCGTATTTTTCCTTCAAACAAACATTGTCTGCGCGGTAGTAAAGGACACAAAACGAGGAAATGAGAAGTCTTGCTTTGTCCAGCGGAGTGCAACGACAGCAGCAGCGTGCAGCGTAATGTAATGTTCACATGGAAGCTGCCTCACTATAGAGAAACAGTGTATATAACATATTTACGGCGGATCGTAAATGTGTTTTATAGTTCTAATCTGACTTGCATTATTTAAAACGGAGAGTTTTTGTGCCCATTTAAGTTACAACGGCTTTTCACTTTTAACCGGTAAGTCAACTTACGGTAAGGTGTCAAGAATAATAAGTGCTTGGTTAAATTAAGCAGATGAAGTATATTTATCACACTAAAGCTGTTGAAAATGTTGGTTATAATTCACATATAATCAACCTAAGTGTTTCGTTTGCTAATACTGACATGGTGTTTTTCACTAACAGGTGCCCCTTCTCTGGGTTTATGTCGTCTTTAGTCTTACTGGTGTTCATTGGATAACAATGAAAGTACAGAAAGCGTCCTCTCATGCCCAACATGAGCAACACAAATCTGCCAAACACCGAGTTGTGGGTAGCAGGCGCAAAAGAATGCAAAATCTGCTAAGGCAACCAACTCTGCTACATGTAAGTCCTGGAACTGCACAGCTAGGGCAACAGTTCACCAAAAGGGACAAACCCCAGTTAAAACGGTTGAAGAAGTATGCCAAACCAGTGACTGTGAGCCCTGAACACAAAAAGCCGAAGGCCGCTTCTGGGACTGTTGCTCATGTGCATACAAATGGCGGCACAGAACTTGAGTGTAGCAGCAATTCAGAAGACCTTCAGGGATGGAACGCGTATGCCAGGAGCGTTCTTCAGAACGGCATGGGAAGTTCATCCATAACGGACACGGATCACAGGGAAAAGGATGAACCCCGGTACCATTCCCAGCTTGACCATGCTCAAAACCGTGCAGTTTTGGTCCTGCAACGAGGCCAGGTAGAAGAATGATGTCATTAGATGTTCTTGTTGTACTTTCATTGTGCTTCAATTAATGAAACTAGTGTGTGCAAGTAATGCAAGTCCTCCTGACTTTTGTGTCTGATGTCTATGCAGGCCTTGTGTTTCCGTGGGATTTGCCAGCTAACTTGCCTTTATGGTCATGTGGAGGTGCTGGGTTTCACCATAGAGGAGGGCCAGCAACCGTACCACCTTTTCTCTCCACCCTCACACTGTCCTCTCACCATCACAGCCTTGGGAAACAACTCCCCATCCAGCAAAAACAAGAAAGAGGGACGGCTGGAGGCAAAAGCCATTGTTCGCAAATACTTGTCTTTAGGTAAAATTATAAACATAATAATTATAATTATAAAAATTATAAAGCAGCAAACTTAAAGGAACAGTTCACCTGTAAAAGCAATTCAGTTTTGGCACTCTCCTTAATCTCTTTCAACCTTTACTCATCAGGTTGCTTTTTGTTCACATTTTCTGATGTTGTGTTGTTTTTTTATTTGCGTATTTTGATATCTAGAGCCGTGTAAGAGACTAATCAGTGAGGTCAACTCAGACTCTTGTGTGGTGCTCCTCGAACCCTTGGACACGCCCCTCACACGGTTTTTCAGCAGCTTTTCAGAATTCCGTGAAATCTTCGGCTTGACCTCTGTAAGTGTTTTTAAGGACCATGCATGTTTACATTTAAAGTAAATTAAACCAGAGCAAATGTTTATTTTTCAAAAACAAAGTCTCCACATCCTGATATCAAACACTAGTTGGTCTGAATTTGTATACAACTGCTGTGAAAAGTGCATGTCCATAAAATCCTTGCATTTTTATCCAATCACAATGTCCCATTTGCCTGTGACATTATATATTTGCGTACCTCCATGGACTGCATTCATACGTTTTGAAGGAGGTGTGACTTTGAAGAGAGCTCTGCTTTCCACGCTAGCTTGCTTTCTAAAAATTATTAAAAAACATTTAAACTGATGTGTGTAATTTTTGCGCTCTAGTTGGTGCCATAGAAATGACATACAGACATACAGGTTTTTGAGGATGTATTTTGTGTGTGTTTCAGTTGGAACTGAAGTCTCAGGCTGCTGTCTATAACCCAGCTCTGTCCGCTGTGGGTGTAACAGCACTGCGTGGACCCTGTGCCCAAGGACTAGTGATGTCACCTAGCTACAGAGAGGCTCTGAACAGTTTGGTCAGTGCGTGGGCAGGTACTACATGTTAATGGTTTTCCTATGTAAACTATTTCTTAAGGCAGCATGTGATTATCAATGCTGGAAAATATGTACATAATTAAATTGTCATCTTTAAATGACTGTCTATGTGAAACCTCATAAAATCCTTTTGTCTGTCTGTGCCCTGTGCTTGTCTAGGGGAATTTGACCGCTGTCCCATAATTCTGGTGTGTGGTGGGAAATGTTCCGGAAAGTCCACCTTTAATCGACACCTAATCAACAGCCTGTTGAATCAGTGAGTTAAACCCAGTTATTTGATCAGTTTAGTAATGACAGAAAAAGTACATCTTTTAAAATTGTTGTATTATTGTCTGCATGCTACATTGGGCTCATAGCTGAAAAAGTTCTTATGCCTTGTGGTTTTAAAGTGCTAATATTGCTTTTTAATTTTTGTCTTTTTGTACTACTAGTACTGCAAGCGTGGAGTATTTGGAGTGTGACTTAGGCCAGACTGAGTTTACCCCTCCTGGATGCCTCTCCTTAAACACAGTCACAGAACCACTGCTGGGTATGTAGAGCTCACATTAAATCTCCATGCAGCCCCATGAATGCCCTGTTGAAATGTAAAAATGTCACATGATTGTGTTTATGGGATTCTATAGGGCCCCCGTTCACACACCTGTGGGATCCAGAGCACATGGTGTACTATGGTCAGACAGATTGCTCTGCTGACATAGATCGCTATCTGGAGTCGCTCAAATCCCTTTGGCGCCACTGCAGTGGAGAGAGTCCTGTCATCATCAATACTATGGGCTGGGTCAAAGGTCAGCAGCCATTAAAAGAAGCTTATGACATGGGGATGTTGTAGGAATATTGATTTTTGAGGAGAACAATGATGTCAGTGGGTTATGGCTGTCAATTAAAATGTATTGCATATTTTATGATGAATAAATTATAATATTTATTATTAAAAAGTTGTGTAGGTTTTAATATTTCTAGGGCTGACCTCTCTCTCTCTCACACAGGCCAGGGTTTTCAAATACTGATTGACCTCATTCGCCTGTTTTCCGTCACGCATGTCGTTCAGCTAACTTATGGAGCCGTGCCGCAGTGTCATCTCCTTACCCCAGACTTCCTCAAAACTGCCCACGGCTGGCAGACGCATCCCCCAACACCACCCACCCTAACGGAAGAGTCAGCATATCACCTCGCTGTTCGATCTCACATATTTCTTCACGTCCACTCAGAATTTGAAAACGCAGGGATATCTGGAAAAATGTAAGTCAGCCAGATGCATATTTTAATCTCCTCTGAAATCTGAGCGCCATTACTAGGTCAACAGTTGTAATGAGCATATGACATGTTCAGAAAATATTGTGATGTGAAAATTAAACTGGTTTTATTAGGCTAACAGTATAAATAAATAAAATTCTTTGCTATTATAATGTCCTTACCAGGCAACATCAACGCAGCAATGAACTGCGAGACCTGGCACTGCTCAGTTACTTCGGTAAGCTGCAGTCGCCTGATCCGGGTCCCATGCGCCCACTCCACTGCTTCATACCCTACCAGGTAACTGCTTAGTTATGCACAACGATAGCTATGCACACTGTTGGTTTGGTTTATATGTTGCTGGTCATGTCTGTCTGTCTGATGTACTGCAGGTACCAGTCTCTTCTGTGGCTGTAGGGGTGATACACTGTGAGGTTGCACCCAACCACATCCTCTATGCGACTAATGCTAATCTAGTGGGATTGTGCTGTCTGAATGAAAAGGTTGTGGGCAGAGGAGGTCCTGTTGTGCTCTCCCAAACTCCCATCTGTCAGTGTGTGGGCTTAGGTACGTACCAACAGCTCAGTTTAGACCAGGATTCATCAAGGGAAATCATTACTTGCTCACTTACTCACTGAGAGAATAATACGAATGTTTACTTGGTAGTGTGTTGACTGTTTGTTATTTTAAGGTGTTCTGAGAGGGGTGGACATGGCACGAGGTCTGTACTTCCTGGTTACTCCTGTGTCTCCCTCTGTCCTGAAACATGTGAACTGTCTTCTGCTGGGAAACATCACACTGCCTAAAGAACTGCTTACCACACAGGTGCGAATCATCATGGACATCTGTATTGTGCATGGTGTTGAGTTTAGAGGGTATCACAATATATTGGTACTTGAAGACAACTGTGATATTAATAACCTCATTATTGATGTCGTTAATTCTACACGTATGATAATACTGTGAATAATTCAACACCAGTATGTGGTTGACACTCCAACACAAGCAGGTGGCGCTATTTCACAAAATTAAAAATAAACAGATGATACCTATTGAAGTGCATAAAAATAATGCTATGTTTTTTTAATGGTGTAAGGGTACTTTATTGACATTAGTCATTGAAAAAAGAGTTTTTAAAAAATAAATGTCTTTTGTATGATGTACTTTGCTAATAAAGCATGGATTGTGTCTTAACTTAATATTGTTTTATTGTCTATGTTAATATTTTCTCTTTTCTTTCAGCATGGAGTTGAAGCAGAAGTACCTTATGTCACCACAGACTACAGCTTTGAAGTCACAGGGGCTGGAAAAATTCACACTTATAAAGGACTGTTAAGACAGTGTTTCATGAAGTCAAAGAATTAAACTGTTGGATATTGACTCTGCTTTTTGTGAATGACGTTTGTACCCTTGTATTGTTTTATAACCTAATGCTGAGGTTAAACTTGCCATTGAATGTACAGATCGACACAAGTATCTTGGCTTTCGGAGCTGTATACTATGGGGAGTTTATAAGGGCATCTGTTGTTCTTTGTTCTGGTTGAATAGTTTGATGTTTAAGCTTCGTACAGGAAACTCCTCCTCATGTTTGGATTGCTGTACTATTACAGTTTTTCAGCATGGTAAAAATACATTTAGTCCTTTTTCCTAAATCACATTTCCAAACCAAGATCATGCAAACTGTAAAATATTAAAAATGAGTTTCATTTTTGTCAACAACTCGTCCCATTTACTGTCATCTGCAGCTATGTAGATGAGTAATTAATTTGAGTGGCTATAAACTACAATTATTTAATGTATAATTTTATTATATATTAACCCAGTTTTATTTATTAACCCAGTACTTTTAGCTTAATTAGAACATTTTAGTCAGTCTTAGTCATCTGAAAATAAGAAGATAACTGTGGCAATTTCCTCTTTTACTCTAATTCACCTGTTAATATATATGAGGTAATATATGGGCATATAGGTTAACTTTATATAGAGTACATAGTGCTTTTTAATGTAATCTGTTGAGTAGTGAACATCCAGCCATCAGTATCAAATAGTAAAAGTACCAAGAAAAATGAGTTATATATAACATGCGTTTCGTTTCTGTTAACCCATACAAGCAATAAATTATTATTATTATTATTATTATTATTTTGAATGAAGTAACATCGCGTTTTATCAACGCCCATCGCAAACTGCTTTTGTAAACAACCTGCTCGGTTACGAGTGACGTCACCGGACACGTGCCGTAAACACGGAAGAGAGTTTGCCATCCAGAAAGAGACACAATTTTGTTGGCGGACAATCGCTTTCACATTTGTATTTTTTCTTTGTTTGTTTATTAGTACGTTTGTTATAGATTATTGTCACAAATCGATTAACACCATTGTCGTTATCTTGACACATTGTCACGGTATTATAGTCAGAATGGATTCAAGGCACAGACAGATACTTCGGCGGCACAGGTCTGATCTAATCGCGATACAGGTTGAAGATGTCTGCGATGGGCTTTTGTCCAAGGCTGTTTTCACACAGGACATGATGGATGAAATACTGGTAAGCGGACGCCTTTCTTTTCGTAGGAAAACTGGGACGGGATTGCACGCATTCAGGTGTTCCCAGTTTACAGAACGCTGGCGCATATTCTCTTAACGTTATCTGAAACGTTCGTGTAGTAACGTTAGTACAACGCTATAGATTACACATATCATAAACGTTATTCTTAACAAAGTTAATTGAACATTACAGAATTAAAACAAAAGTTTGGATATTGTCCTTATAACCTTCAAGCAGCAACGTTAATACAACGTCCAAAACACTGGACGTTTTGAACGTTCCCAGACTTTTCCAAATAGCTTTAAAACGTTTTTAAGGATTTTCTTTCCACTGTTAAAGGTCAGAAAAATATGTGCATAGTGCCTTGTTGAAATCTGTGTATGTGATATATTCGTTTAACAGAGCAAGACATGTAGGCGTGATCGAGCCAGGAAACTGTTGACAGATTTGGAGACTAGAGGAAGCCGAGCTTTTCCAGCTTTCCTAGAGTGTCTGCGTGAGACTGGACATCATGATCTTGCGGCGCTCCTGGAAAGTGGAGATGATTCCCGTCAGCCTTGCCCGACACCTGTACAGCCCTCAGTAGTGCCTCTGCCAACCCGTAAGCGTGTTATTACATCAAAAACACATTATATACACAATATAGGTCCCATGTAGCTTTAAAGTATTTATAGGTTTCCATTATGTTATGTTATGTTATGTTCTTTCCTCCTGCTGTCTTTTTAATCATTTTATTTTATAACAGAAAAACCGAAATACCCTGAAAATCCAGACAGACCAGATCTAACTCCCTCAAAGTTACCACTGAGACCACAAAACCTGCCGGTGCCCAGGCCTGTCAGTCCACGTAAGTCATCATAATGTAAAAAGTGTTTCTGACATTTCTCACCATTTTAATTCTATGTGATCATGTTCTTATGTTTTCAAGTCTTTTAGTCAAAAACTAAATGTGAATGTGTTTAAAGTTTATTTTTTATTAATTTAAAGGATTGTTTGGTTAGCAGTGAATTAAAATCTAATCTTAGAATGTTGCCTTTCCACAGCCTCAGAAGTACCAGTGTTGAGACCCAATAGACAGAGGCGTGACAGTATACAGGTAAATGCTCCTATTCTTTTGAAACAGGCCTACAATGTGTCATTATCCCAATGCGTTAAACATCAATGATGCTTATTGGCAAATCAATAATTGAGTGAATTCTAAACATGTTCCCGTGGAGTAACATGGAATAAGTATCTTTTGCTAGCCACCACAATGGTGATTAAAGCTGTTCATTAGTGGCAGTTTTTGAATCTAAGACTGAACCTGTAACCTGTTTGTACAGATTCACCATTGCACAGCTAATCCACCTCCCATTCTTTCACTACAGATTTACAAGATGGATGCTAGCCCATGCGGGATGTGCTTGCTTATAAACAATGTTGAGTTTGAGCCAGCCTCTGGGTTAAAGGATCGTAAGGGGTCCAACATTGATTGTGACAAGATGGAGAGAAGATTTAAAGCTCTTAAGTTCGAGGTTGTTGTGAAAAGGAACTTAAAATGCAAAGTAAGCCTGTTGTTTTCTCTTATTCACAATGTAAACAGCTGTATGATGATTTACAGTCTTTTGTTGCAACATAATAAGAATTTGCTTAGTGACCAGTTACACTGATACATGAAAAGGAATGGAAAATAAAAGTGAAAAAACATTTTCCTTCCTTCCTTCCTTCCTTCCTTCCATAGCGAATAAGACATGAGATGGCCTCTTTAGCCAAGATGGACCATTCAGCTTTTGACTGTTGTGTGGTGATTATTCTTTCTCATGGCACTGAGGTAAAACTTTGTTGCTTATTTGCTCTGTTTGGGTTTTTGAAGACTATTAGCAGCTTAACCAACAAGTACATCCTTTTAACGTGACCAGCTTTATTTGCTTCCTCATTTTGTAGGCCTCTATCTTGCCATCATATTTTTGTAATGTTTCCATTACCAAATATTGGTGCAATAATTCTCATGTTTTGTTCCTGTGCTCTTCATAATTTTGCTAATGTTTAGGCAAGCCATAATCGTTTCCCTGGTGCGGTCCACGGTGTGGACGGACCAGCCGTCCCAGTTCAGATCATCACAAACTACCTCAATGGCCAGAACTGTCCGTCTCTCCAGGGCAAACCAAAGCTGTTCTTCATCCAGGCCTGTGGAGGAGGTAAGCATCTCAAATGTTGTTTTAAACTCTCAAAGCTCTTCAATACTAAAAGTTATGCCTGGTTCACACTGTTTTTCACTGCAAGAAGTTATCAGATCGCTGTTCTTCACACACTGCATGACTGCCTGGGGTACCGTGCAGTTGCTGGTGTGCATATTGCACAATGGATCTGCAACGGGGGTCACATATTACACAACTTTTCAATAGGAAGAACTGCAGAGAGAAGTGATGCATTAAACCAGGCAAGATCACGCATGAGACAGTAGTTCTCGCAAGAGGCTGAGTTTTTGCCTGTTAGAAATATCAGTCTGCGAGAATCTTGTGATCCATGTTGTCTGTGCTTCTATTTGCAGTGGAAAAACAACAAAACAAATTAAGTGTGAACGTTTGGGGAGGTGTGGGCAGCAAGGATTGTATGTTCTGTTGATTCCTTCCTCTGAAAGTCCCCTTGCTGTGCATTTTGCTTTCTCATTGGCTGTAGATTATTGCAGATAATAATCAGGTAATTTACTGGTAAAGACATTTCACACTAACAGACTCGGCATGGCAAATATATTCCATGCATTTGTTGGAGATTTTCAAAAATCGGCCTAAAATCGTGCATTGTGAATTAGTGACTGGAAACTTTAAAGAATTCTGTCAGTGTTGTAATTGTTCAAACTGTTCATGTTGTTTCAAATCTGTGATTGATTGTGAGTCTCTGTTAATAAGGATGTATTTTGAATCTGTAAGATGCTATTTTGCGTACAATGAATTCTGAAACCATATTTTAGCTTTGCGTAAGGGAACATACTGAAATTTAGTTCCTCAATTAAGTCAATTTGTTAAGAATCTTCTTCTTCCTCCATTGTTATCAAATAACATTTATAATTTCAGGTATGGCAACTCGAGACATGTTGTGTCATGTTGACATTTATTGTGTGTCAAACACCTTTGCTTCCCACAAGTCTCAACCCTACATGTTTGACTGAATTGCATTGTTTTCCGCTAATCTCCTGCTAGTGTAGTGCAGTTTTTCAGGTCATGCAAATCTGGAAAACTCTCCCATGTCTGATGATGTTCTTGCAGATGAGAAAGATACAGGCTTTGAGGTTTCTCCAGATGAGGTGCAGCCCTCCATGGGTGGAGAAGATGACCAGACGGATGCCATTCCCATGTCCTCCAGCAGCGACTCCCTCAGCACGCCCGATGAACTCGATGCTAGGGCCACTTTGCCCACACCTAGTGACATCCTGGTGTCCTATTCAACCTTTCCAGGTAAGTTTTGCCTGAAGCAGTGTGGCTGGATGAAGAATATTTTAGTATGCACAGTACTTTTGCAGGCTACGTCTCGTGGAGGGACACGCAGGCCGGCTCCTGGTATGTGGAGAATCTTGATCGTGTGCTTGAACAGAATGCTGACACTGATCTGGTTACCATGCTGATGATGGTGAGTTTTTTAACAAGTGGTAACGTCAATCAAAATGGCCAAGAAGAAAGTGATAGGCTAATAATAATGCTTATTCAGATTTGCATGGCAGTCCACATAGCAATTGACTAAAATGTCATAAACACTTTTAAAAAATGTTTTTTTAAGTAGTGAGGCATTATTGCAACATCCTTAACTAGTGAAACATGTAATTATGAGTTTTAAACAAAGTATTTTATGACAATTGTTGTAATGTGATGTAAAAACAAATGTATAAACTATATAAACAATATAGTTTCTAATAATAATATTGTTGCTATATAAACAAATAATTTCAGATTCCTAGAATGTTCAAAGCTCAGAATAGAATCTCTGATTTATCATTTTATAAATATAGTAATTCTGACAAGAAAGCTTAAGAGTTTTGGTAATTCAACAAAGCTTTGAAATTAAAAAAAAAATTTTTTATAGCAAAATAAATTCACCTGTTTTGTACAGGTGAATGATGCTGTCTCCCAAATATCTGCCAAAGGCCTGTACAAACAAATGCCTGGATCCTTCAACTTCCTCCGAAAACTTCTCTACTTTCAACCGACACAGTCATAATCTTGTTCTGCTCTGGATGATGTCATTGAAAAACTCTCAATGTTTGTGCTAAAATATACTTGACATTTTTACATCACGCTCGAGTCTTTTATTTGTAATAATGGGGACTCTGGTCATTGGGTTAAAAGGTGACTTATGTATTTCTCGATTTTCTTAGATGTAATCCTGCGGTTACTTATGTAACAAGCCTGCATAAAAATGTCACAGAACCGCAGTCACAGGCATTACATTTATAACACATGCTCAACACAGTTGACCAATGGCAACAGATTAGCGCATCTGACTAAAGCGGTCACTTCAGGGGTTAAAAAGATGATAGAAAATGTGCCTTATAAAAATAATTGTTTCTTTCTTTAAATCTATTTAAATCTGTTTTCTGAGATACATCAATAAGTAAAACTGTGAACCTTTGTGTGGGCACAATAAGTTATCTTAAAAAATAATAAGTGACTTTCATTTGTTCTGTGAACCTCTGTATGGTACACTAACTGGTGTGGTTTAAACGCTCTGCAAGATGTACAAAAGACTTTAAATATACTTGTGGTTGACCTGTGGTTTTGGAAACAATGGTTAGCTGTTGCACCAACTTCTCAAGAAATTCCAGATTGCTTATCGCTAGCAACCCTGCGCCAGTCATTATGTTAGCTAGTCACTAACACTAGTCATTATGTGCTTTTATGTGTCATTATGTGTTTGTGATTTTCAATCAATAAAAATATGTGACTTATATGTAAATATAATATTTGTATGTTTGGCAAAGTGGGACATTTTATCATATTCATTTTTTACATTTGTATTTACAGATTACTGCACAGATTAATGTACTGTAATATTTACAGTTTATTACAGTACATTTTTCAGATACGGTATATCTGTTCATAAAACATTTCCCTTTTTGTCTGTATTTCCTGTATCATTCTCACACCTTTTAAATGAAACTTGTGAGCTTGTTTATTTAGGGGGCGTTCAAATACGACATTTAATGCTGTCTGATCCATGCAAGAATACGCTTTTTATTTTCTGTATTTCAGAGAATTACTTTAGTTTCTCTCACTGAAAACACAGTTGCTTTTGTTGTCTACATGTGTAGCTGTATAGAAGACTCACTTGCAGAGTGACACATTGCATTAAGTTTGTGCTAATAATGTTGCTAATTAGCTCTTTATGATATATAATCAGGCTGCAGTAAACACAGCTCATTTGTATTGGAGCACTACCCAAGACTTGGCCTGTTAGATTACTGGTAACCTGGTGATCTACAGTGATGAACAGTCATTGTGACAGTTTGTGTGTGTGTGTGTGTGTGTGTGTGCGCTTCTCAGAGCGTAACTGAGAAGACCACAGTGGGGTGGGAGGGGCCAATAAGGTGAAGTTTTACTCAGCATGCAGTGCACTCACTGTCAGCAGACACACTTACAGAGTGAAAGGAAAGCGCTCTGTATGTAACAGTGTTTGTGTGTAGGTGTGTACAGGAGACAAAACGTTTCTGTGTTTTGGTTTGTACGTTTTAAGGGGACATATATCAAGGAGGTCAATGTGACCCTCAGGAGGCAATAGTGAGGTAAGTTTTACTGGTTTTACTAAATAGAACATTATAAAAAAAACATTATGCTGTTTTCTATAAGATTTTATTTTTTGTGCTTTTTTGTAGTTGTCAGTTCATTTTTCATTTGTTCTGTTTGGCAGTAAGTACTTTATAAAGATTTCATTTCTCTTAATAGTAATTTCTTTCCTCCAAAACTTCTTTATAAATTAAACATTGGCATGATAGTTGAACAAAAATCTACAAGTCAACAATACAATACAATCAGAAGTCAAGATATTAAAGAAAGTATGAATAGAAAGTATGAATAGAATTGTGAAAATGAACCTAATCTTCTGTACTTAAAAAAGTTTACAGAGTATCAAAGAGTTTATGTTTGGTGAACGTTTGGTGAATGATACTTTCATTAGAGCTAAATGGGGAAGTTTCTGTAAAGAATGATAGAAAAATAAAGAGAGAGTTTAGGGGGGCGTGTTCAAATGACTCACGGTGAGGATATATCGCTGGTGTCTGATTTGCTCTGTACGCTTCTTTACACAGGAAGTTTGCTATCTTCCTTTTTCTGAAATCCCAGAGCTGATGTGTGCACTGAAACTGAACGGCGCACTGTAAATGCTCTGTACTGTATGTTTGAGCGCTAGTTGATGACCTGCTGTACAGCAAAGAGTACATTGAGCAGATAACAGGGATGAATGCAGTGCACACTTAATTAAGGGGGCATCTAGGTGACATGTGATTATTTATTTTACATTTACCTGTTTAGTTTAATTGGAGTTAATTCTAAAAGACAAGTTTGACTTGTATTTCTGAAATAATACCAATTATAACACTTTAGATTATATGAAAAACACTAGATAATAGACGTAAAATGCGTAGTAATTGGGCAATTTTATAAACCATTCATTCTAACCCACTCCAATTATCACTGAATATTAAACTGCACTAAGTTCTAATGAATGTACAGATTTACTTTATTCATTTTCAGATTAACTTCATTAAATTAAGACAGGATTTTTAAAGAATGAGGTTGTTGCTTGATCTGAGCTGTAATAAAATCATGGTACATATTTCTTATCTCCAAGGCAAATTTAAAGCCTTAAACTCTGTCTAAATATGAAACATGATAGACATGACAGCTGAAACATGATAGACATGACACTACATACAAAATAGAAGTTTAATAACAGGCCTTGTGAATAGCTAAGCTTTATCCAAGTAGAGATCTTGTACTTGCAATCTTTCTTTACAGAAACAACTTCCCCATTTAGCTCTAATGAAAGAAGCATTTAACAAACACTCACTAAAAACGTAACAATTTTCATATCTTCAAATACAGAAGAATTTATAAATGAAGGTTCATATTTAAGATTCTCATCCAGTACTTTTAAACATTCTTTCCTATCTTGACATTTGATTGTATTGCAAGATCTGTTTGTACTGCTTTTATATTTAAAGATTTAAATGCAAACTTTCATCTGTTTTAAGCAGGATTTCACGTTGTTGGAGCTACAATGTCTTCCCACGTCAAACTTTGGAGGGACAGAGTAGCTATAGCAGACTATGACACACAAATCAAAGGTAAGACCTCTAACAATGAATGGACTTTTTGAGGAATGGAAAGTGGAACTTAAATTGAACTCCAAGCCACTAGATGAAACCTGCTGATCTGTTTGTGCTCAGGGTTTTCATGCTAACATCTGCATTTTTCTATCACCAGTCTGACAAGACAGCATTAAAGCAAATTCCTTGCCGACATCAGATCTTTAATTTTTAATTAAAGGGGAGCAAATGAGAATCATAACATCTGTCTTTTACTCTGCTAGAGGTGCGACTGCAGCTGGCCGAACAGTTGAGGATATTTGACGGCCAGGTGGAGCAGAAAGGTCAGATGTTGCAGGACTTGAGCGATTATCTGCGCAGACGAGGCGAGATTGAGGGGGAGTATGCACGCTCGCTCGACAAACTGTCTGAGAGATTCACCTCCAGAACCAGGAAGTAAGAACACAGAGTTGAAACACCATAAATGACTTTTCTTGATGTATATTATCTTGATTTAATGTATGAAGTTTGCATATATATTTTTTTGCATATATAAATAAAGTTTGCATAGACGTCAGAAAGTAAGGAACCTTACATGGCTACATACTTATGTGTGTTTGAATATCACTGTCGGAACAAATAAAAGATGTCATATGCGTACTTTGCATGCAAAACATCACCTTCAAAAGTTTCTTGGCTTTTAATTTTTCTATCAATCTTATATTTTTCTTTTTATCTATCAATCAATCTATTGGTTGATCTAAAGACGAAAGTGTCCCATCCAGATTAGATTTTTTTTATGTATTTAATGAACTTAATGTTTTTAGTTGTAATCACTGTATGCAGCAGTCACATATATTATAATCTGCAGATACAAGGTATAAAATAAATCGGTGGACATCTTGTTTTAAAGGCTGGCAATATTTACCCACCATCTTGTGTTTAATAGAATTACTCTGGAGGCATTTCTGTTGTTTACCAGGAACGTTTAAGCTGATAAGTATTTCTTGCTTTTGCCCTCTCAGGAAAGAGCCCAGCCATCAGTCGGTGGTTAACTGCTGGCAGGTGTTACTGACACAGACGCGTCAGGAGAGCAGAGATCACAGCATGCTGAGCGACAGCTACTGCAACACTTTGCCCCAGCAGCTTTCACACTGCATTGAGAACGTTCACCGCCTCGCCAAACGAGTACATACACCCAGCCTCTCTCTGATTCACATCCACGAGTCCAGCTGCGTTATTAGCATGTGAAAGAAGGCTTTACATTACCAAGGCATTAATAAAACTATACATACGTATTTAAAACATGTTTAAAGAAATAGAATATATATATATATATATATGGAATAGTATAACTGCCCTTCATTGGTTTGGGGGTGTCAAAGAGTCATACATTAGAACAATTCACGTCATTAAAAATACATAATAAAAAAGAATAAGATATAAGAACACAAATGGGGAAAATATGCCTGTGGTCTTGCTGAATGATCTTTTGTCATGACAGAGCTTCACATATCTGGCAGCCAGGTTTGAGATTATTGTGTTTCTCCCAGCAGGTCTGGGAGTTTGTCCATACTGGGATTCTAATAGAAGTCTTTATGGTGGGATGTGAAATGGGGAGAGAAGGGGTCTCTAATTTGTGCGTAATTAGGGCAGGATGTTAGAAAATGCAGTTCTGTTTCCACTTCTGTTTTTTTTGCAGTGAGGACACAGTCTGTCAGGTCTGTCTATCACTATGGTGGGACTGTTTTCAAAGTTTAGGGTCAGTCATTCTGCTCAGGTATCCTGCAGATTTAAATTCTGTTTAGGGCCAAATAGAATTCCAGTTTACTTTGTTGGACTGTTGCACCTGTCTAATGTTTTAGGTACTTTTTGTGTTTTAATTATTTGGTGAAGATTTTATTTTCTGTCAGATGTGTTTTGGTCTGACAGTGTTTCTTTCTGGCATCAGCTGTTGGTAATTAATGGCTTTGTGATGTAGGGTCTGTTTATCAGTATTTTTAGGTGTGTATAGAATTTATAAATTAGATTATAAGTAGGTATAATCCTAACTCTGCAGGCATTATTTGAGGTTTTGTGCTGTACTTGTGACAAACTTTTGCTTGGTTCTGTCTACAGATTCCCTGTCAGGTGTTTGTCTCATCTAGGCCTCACACCCATATAACACAAAGGGTTCTGTAACAGATTCTATTAATTTTAGCCAGATTCTAATTGGGATGTCGATTTTTATATTTTGCTTAATAACTTAGAAAGCTCTCCTTGCCTTATCTCTTAGGATAAGAGATAAGAACCCCTTTCTAAGCTCATTTATGTCTGTTTACTCTCTGTCTTTCTCTCTCTCACACTCTCTAAATTATGTACAAATATACATAATTTACCCTTAAATAACATTAACTAGCAGGATTTGGCATATTAGCTAAGCCATTATAAAAAAAGAACGTTGAGGTGTTCTCACAATGTATTGTATAAAATATAATATTAGAATATTTCTAGAATATCAGAATATTTTCTTATTCTGAAGCTATTTTCGTTCCTGCAGTCAAGGTCAAACCAGTACGCAAACACGCACGCACTTTCACATCCTTCCACATCTGCAGATATATAGATAACAGATAACACCCACACATTAGTACAACACATAAAGGAGCACACATACCCACATGCACCCATCTTGCGGTTATTTCTGCACCAACATTTGTATGAAGACATTGCGTAGAACAACATATTTACAAACACATCTGGAATAGCCATCTGCCACCCACCTAAGCTGTCTAGAGTTTACGAGAACTGTCACACCAACTTGCTTGGAAATTTTCCGAAAATTTTATCTCTGTCTTTCCTCTAATCTATACTTTTATTGTCCCAGAGCAGGGACATCTGCATGCAGTTGCAGGATGGACTTTTGAAGGTTACTACAGAACTTCAGACGGTAAGTTCTCCACCGGCAGTCCACAACAATCGCTAATACCGATCGTTTTACATTTACAGTCAATGGATCACGACGACTGTCTTTTCAATGTTTGTTGAAATTCAGGCCTTGAAGACGTATTACCAGTATTACCCAGAGTTCCTCTCAGCTGAGGGCAAACTGAAGGAGGCCATCAAACTGGAGCAGAAACAAAGTGCTTCCAAAAAGATGGAAAGACTAATAGATAAAGTAAATCTTCCTTTTATTCCTAACTATTGGAATTTAACTCTCAATTAAATGGTGATTTTTAAAGATATAAAGGTTCTTTATGGAACCATACAGCCAAAATGGTTCTTCTGAGGCACATTGTTTTTTCTTTAAGTGTGCGGAAGAGAAAGTTTTTTCTGTCATGCACTTGGGCAGTGTCTTCCTTTGTGCATTGTAAAGTGCAGCAAGGGTTCTGCATATGTGTGCCACTTCCTAGACTAAGCTGTCTGGTGTGGTTACTGTTTGTAAGGGTGACTGTATGTTTGTGTGGCTAGACAATTGTTCCAGTAATGTTTGTGGTGTTGTTTGGGCTCTTTTTGTGTGTGCAGAGGCAATGTAAAGTTCAAGAAATTCAGCTGAAGTGCACGAAGGCACGAAACGACTATCTGCTTAACCTGGCTGCAGCTAATGCCTGCATGAACAAATATTATGTTCATGATCTCTCCACCCTCATAGATGTGAGTCCCTAAATGCCTATAAGGAAACTGTATATACAGTAGGGTTCCACACAATATAGAGGGTACTATATATACATACTATATATACAGTAGGGTTCCACACGATAAACAGAGTACTATATATACAGACTGTATATACAATAGCTTTTCACACTATATATACAGTACTATATATAGAGTACTGTATATACATACTATATATACAGACTGCATATACAGTAGGGCCTAACCTGACCTTTTTCTCATTGCATGCTCACCCAGTGCTGTGATCTGGGTTACCATCAGTCCATATCAAAGGTGTTGCAGTTTTATCTGGCCAGTCGCCAGTTTGTCCAGCAGAACCGGAGTTCGGGGCTGCAGCAGCTGGACACGGCAGCCTCAGAAATGAACCAGAACCAGGACAGAGACACTCTCATGCAGGCCAACATCTCTGCCTTTTGCCTCCCTCTCCGCTTTCAGTACCAGCCCTACGAGGGCGATCAGGTATCGCATGACTCTAGTGTGGAGGTGGATAAAATAGATTAAAGAAAATGAGCTTGTTGCTGTTTTTTTCAGCCTGCATAGTCAATATATCTCTAACAAAACTTCAAATTCATTTAATTAAATGTACTTAATAAAACTTTATGACTTAAAATTAAAGTGTATTTTAGATTTACGTATGTAGTAAGTGCTAGTATATTTGAATGTGAACTTTTTGGGACTACATTGTTTATGAAAGCTTTTTAATGAGTTAAAGTGCAAACCATAGTTTACTTTACAGCTATGGTTTGTACAACAACAACAACAAAAACAACAAGACTGCAGATATTGTTAACAAACACAACATGTTTCAGGTGGGTGAGGTGTCCGCCACATGTGAGACGAGGAGTGAGTTGGTGACCCGCTTTCAGCAGCTACAGTCCAGGTTATCTACAGTCACTATGGAGGTTGAGGAGGTACACACCCACACCCACAAACACACCCATGTTTGCTAATCTATCTAAATGGGACTTCTACTGTGTTTATACACAGCTATTTATAAACACTATGTAACCTATCTGTGCCCAACATAATATGTTTTACATTTTTACAATTAAAAGAAACATAATTTTTATGCCATTTTGGCAAATGAGGATGTCCTCAAAAGGAAGTTTTGCTCAGGTTTCTTGTCCCAATAAGGTTAAAGCACACACACAAACGCAAACAAGTTTAATGTGGCACCACTATGAAATGGCAAAACAGATGAGTACAGACAGTACTTTTTGTTTCTGTTCTTGCTTTTTATCTAATCATCCAACATAATCCATTACAGTCCGGCAAAATACTCCAGTCCGCCCAGTCTTCCATACTGGTTGGTATTGTTGAGGAGACCTTTGGATCCACACCTGACTTTTCCAGCAGCCTGTCACATGAGGGGGGATGTGATTCCTCAACCAGTAAAACCAGTCAGCTGAAACGCAGACCCAGTCTGCCAGACACAGAGAGTTTGTTCTTTACGGTAATCCAAAAACAATAGTATTTCAACAATGTGTTATAATATGAATGTTTATAGTACTGTATCATTTACTGTATTATCTTTTATTTTCTTATGTATGATAGAAAACCAGGGATCATCTATGTAACAGCTCTTTAATATCAAAGCTAGAGGCCAAACATGACTTGCTTAAAGTTGCTATTCAGAAAGGTAACCATATAACCATAAGTTAATGATAAGTTAAGTATTATAGTTAACAATGCTTAGTATACTTCACATAACAAGCCAGTCACTTGTTGTTTTTCTTGTTTATCTAACCAGCTGAAAGTCTCGATGTTACCCAGTCCAGGTAAGGAAACATCTAATGGTTAGTTAATGGTTGAATTGGTTAGTTTATTAACAGGCTACACTGTCATGTTTTTGCAGGAACACAAATGGCATATTTTATTGTACAGCACTGCTTTGTTACTGTTGATTATAACTGAACATTTCTGTGTTAATCAGAACACACTCCAGAAGATCTGTGCGATGTAGAAGGAGTCAAATCAGCCCCCGGATCGGCCAGAAGCTGTTTAATGGGGACCTACAATCGTACATCGAGGTACATTTTCAGATACAAGAAGTCTGGGTCAATGAATAAAGTTCACAACCTCTGCCTCACTCCCTGCTTCCTGTTTGTTAGGCATCTGGACAGCTCATCCCTGCGGTGGTGGAGAGCTGCATTCGGTTCATCAACCTCAACGGTAGGTCACAACCTGCACTGCTACAGAAGAAACTGAGCCATTCTTCCATTCTTTCAGCGTTACTCCCTCGTTTTCTAAGCCATTTGCTCCATCTTCTGTGGTAAGGTTTACATCACGAGGGACTCTTTCGAGTTCCAGGCTCACAGACGGTGGTGAATCAGCTGAAGGATTCGTTTGAAAACGGTACGAGTTTGACCATTCCACTCCCTCACTTTTAGCTTTGGTGATAATCGGTGATTTGTTTGTGATTCATCCGCAGGAGGTGATCCCCTCGATGATGGCAGCTGTGACATCGACTCTGTTGCCGGGGTGCTAAAACTTTATTTTAGAGGGCTCGAGAAAGCCCTGTTTCCTGAGGACAGCTATGAACAACTGATGGAATGTGGGCGTAAGGAAATTTCACTGGACTAATGTTTGTTTGTACTGTTTGACAGCTTTGCTAATGAGTCAGGAAGTTGGGTTAGACATTAAATGGCTTGTTCTTATGGTAGCCAGTAGTCTTTAATTTACACCACTGACTAGCCAAACTGTTATTTGTTAGTTGCTGTTGTAGGTTGGTTAAAGATTGTATTGCAGGACTTTTAAAGATTGTTTTGAGGGACTGTTAAAGATTGTTTTAATCTTTAACATTTAAGATTGTTGATTTAGTTTTAACAATATACTCACTTTAGCGGCTGTCCAGCTAATAGAAGTGAACTTTTAGCCATCTTTTATTTTAATGCTTCTATCATCTTCATCTTCTGCTCCTACTCAGAAATAGATGACGAAACCAAGAAAGCTTCACAGCTAAAGTGTATCATCTCCACATATCCTCCCCCACTTGTCATTGTTATGAGATATCTGTTTGCGTTTCTCCACCAGTGAGTATGACCATTGGCCTTGTCTCTTATTACGAGCATCAAAACTATTGACCACATATCTGAATGCATGTGTGTGTGTGTGATACCTTATTTTTACCATTTAAACTATTGACAATTACTATTTACCATTACAACTTTTGACCATCACATATCTGTGTATGTGTGTGTGTGTGTGTAGCGTCTCCCAGTACAGTGATGAGAACATGATGCAGCCCTATAACCTGGCGGTTTGCTTTGGCCCCAGTCTTATAAGAGGACCAGACAGTGGAGATGCATCTGGACTTCAGCGCATCAACGCTCTGGTCAAGAGCATCATCACGCACCATGAGAGCATCTTCCCCAGCCAGACTGAATTACCCGGACCAGTGTATGAAAACTGCATGACACTGGAAGAAGAAGATTGGTAAGCATTACCACATTCACACTTAGTACAAAGTATGTACTAAGAACACTGAGCAGACATTTAGCATGCTTGGGCTTTCTCATGTCTCCAGTGAGGCTGTGGCAGAAGAAGGAGATGGAGAACCAGACCAGCCTTCGGTTAAAGAAGCAAAAGATGGTACATCTGAGGGTTTACATGAATACGTCTGTTAGGCTAATAGAACTTAGCATGTTTATTTTAGTATGTTCTCAATACACTGCTTGTGTTTATCACCTGCAGAGCTGCAGGGAGTGGCTTTGTTTGACTACACAGGTCGTTCCTCATCTGAGCTGTCTTTTAAACAAGGGGACCGTCTCGTTCTACACACCCAGGCCTCTTCAGATTGGTGGAGAGGGGAAGTGAATGGGGCAAAGGGTCTAATTCCAAATAAATACATTAGTGTGCCAGGGTAGGTTTTTAAATATTTAACTGTCTGACATTTTGAACTTTTGTATGTGTTTAAAACAAACTTCTGTCTTTTGGGGTTTTGTATAGCTGTTTAGGGTTTTGTATAGCTTTAAACAGAATTGTATAGAGATGATAAAAGTAAAACATTGTTGCTGGGCAATTTGTAATGTGTATGTGTAAAAAAAGTAAAAGTAAAAAAGTAAAAGTAATTACGTCATTAACACTCTGTTTGACTTTACAATCCTTTAAGATGAGTAATTTTGTTTTACAAAAACACAAAAAACACAATTACTCAATGGAGTAGAAGTTGTATCGCTACTGAATCTGTTGTTAGCTTCAATCAACATCCCATAATATTTTTCAGTGTGGATTGGACACAAGATCTAAAAGGCAGAGATGCAATGAAGCCCAGCTGTGCTAGACAGCAGACAGAAGAACAGTCAAGGGTGGAGCAAAACGCTAGGTAATACACTGACTCACTGTACAGTGTGATCTGTCATAGCTAGTAACTATAATCTATTTAAAAACGTGTGGGCATGTTTACACACGCACAATCTAGTTGTACAGCTATACAACTCTCAGTATATATATAACCACAGGAAATGAGAAAAACATTAACTGTACTCAGTGTGAACCTTGTTGTGAAATAAAAGCTCTGTTCTTACCTCACCACGATGATCTATGAATCACTAGCAAAAGCCACCAGAAAATAATTGTGTATCTATTCTAGGCCAAAAGTTTCTAATGACAAACCTGGGGTTGCTGCCAGCCATGTCCCTTCTGGAAAGATTTCGTTACAAATCCCCACAGGACAATATATGAAGCCAGGAAGTTCTCCAGGAGCGCTACGGAAAACTTTAGAGTGTGTAACTATAGCTTATTCCTTATTTATGAGGTTTTAACAACGCAGAAGAGATGCAATGTTTACTCATGTTTATCGTTTATGGGATAATGCAAAAATCTGCTTTTTGGAAGTGTATGTTTCTATAGTCAGAGAAGTGTTTGTTTCCGTGTTACGTTGACAGCCCTCAGAAGAGACGTTCCACTGTGGAGGGGGAATCTGGAGAGGATAACTCGGTAGAAATGGATAAGGTCGGAACGTTCCTCATTTCCAGTTAAAAACAGACTTAAAGTTGGCACTGCAGATAGGTGCAGGTTATGCTCAAATAAACAATATTTTTGCCTCCCTAGCATTTGTGTAGATTTGCCTTCTATGAACTTTCCTAGACGTTTATACTAGCTTCAGACGCTGATATTGTTAAACAGGTGATATAAACCACCTGCATAGTACTAAACAAATGTGATAAATAGTCTAACACCTAGTAGGTTTGCTAGTTGACAGCATTACCAGCTTATTAGGTTAGTTTCAAATGCTAGTTACGATACCAATAAATACTTGCTTCTCAATTTTTTGTTATTGCCTAAACAAGTACCTTTATGTTTTGTGTTATATTGCAGGATGTCTGTAATATGATGCACTCGGTATTTCAAGAGCTCATAACCCGACAGTCTTCCTAGGATACGAACATCCAAGGTACATCCTCAGACATCACCTGTTTATCACCTGCGTAGAACACAAGGTTTATTTAAATCAGCTGTTGAAATGGACTTAATAATGAGAACAAATGGACTGTCTATGAAAATAGTTTTGTATAATGTGTTGTCATTAGTCAGATTGTGGTTGTTTGTTTGTTTGTTTGTTTGATCTGATGTAAATATTAGACATTTTTAGAGAAATTACATATTAACATTATTAAAGCCACTTAAGTTTTACTTTCTGTCTCCTCACAAGGTCAAAGACATGTTGTAATGTTGCTTAATAAACACACGAGGGCAGTCAGACTCCTCACATGTGACTTATCTTAAGGGTTTAAACTTTAAGGAACTGTCTCGTCAAACTGACAGTCATTGGTCATTTAAACCACCTGTTTTCACGTCTCAGTAACAGACAGTCATGATCGTTTTCTCATATTATTTTAGACACGGTCTCTGCAATAACAGTTTAAGTGATTGAAATACTGGCTACTAAGTCCTCCTGACAGCATAAGTTGTAAATGAAATCATTAGAGTGGAATAAATAGATGAGATGACTGACTTAAAATATCAGTGTGTAAAATTTATGTACAATATCCTACCGTCTTTAGTACTTTTCCACTAGTTTTATAAACATGGGAAAAATGCTCTATGGAAAAAGGGCTGTATAATACTACAACACTTGTTATTATTTGCAATTAGGTAGAACCGTAGACAAGAGTGACTGATCAGGAAAATGTTTTGCCTGGCGTTTGAAGATGTTTTTTGACTGCTCAGTGTGCAGTAGTGCCAGTATCTCGGCCGGTGGCCAGGGTGGCCTAAGCTGAACTGAAACTTAAGGTGTAATTTCATCCGTATTAGAGAGCAATGCTCAACGCTTATGTAATGCTGTAAAACAAACAAGCAAATGATTCTTGCAAAAAGATCCTGAATAAATATTTCTGAGATGAAGTGGAACGGAACATATTTCGTAGAACTTATCAGGTGCTGTTGTTTTTTTCACGCAGACTGTGAGGTGAAAATGATTTTAGCGGCTGTTTTCCGAGATCTTTTAATTATCCTTCCAATTCTTTCATTTTTAATGTTTATTTAATGCTTCTAATGCAGATCAGCTTTATGTAACTGCATGTGTTGTACCTGCACTCCAAGACTTCATTACACTTTACAATAACATGGAATTTACGCTGTTATTTCATGTCAAACATAAAGCCATTTATTCATCCTGTCTGGCTCGCGTTTAAATACTGTTTCAGAGTTGAAGCACTTGGTGGAATGCTAATGAAATTCCTTTTTTCCCCAAAATGTGTTTTGTAGATAAGCTACATGTCCAAAAATACTTAGCACAGCTTTTGGGGAAAACACACACCGTGGGTAGTCACAGAAGACCAAAACACTGATGCTACTACTGAGAAGTCCATCATTCGGAAAGAAAAAAATCGCCGTAGTAACTCCGGTCCAGACACCACTTTCCTGGACTGTTTTTAACATCCTAAATTCACTGTTGTCTCTCCACGATAAAATCTGATTGATTTTCTTTGTAAAAGATTGCATGCCAGTCTCTACAGCTACAAACCCTTCCTAAAGCAACAGCAATGAAATTGTGAATGATCTTGGACACAATACACCATCCAGCATCAAATTTCATTGGTAGGATCCTTCTGTATTCCTCCTGGACATAACAGGGAACATTTTTAGAACGTTGGCTAACATTCTCTCAACGTTATTAGTAGATTTCTGCAGTAACAGTAAAACAGTACATTTCTGCAGGTAAACATTCTTAACTTCATATATGATATGTAAATGTAGTGGAACATTTTAAAAAGTGGTACCGTTAATACAATGTCTAAAAAACTGATTGCATTTCCTGTTCTAAAGGAAGCTGATTTAAATGGACTTAAAAGATAATTCAGGTTTTAAGAAATCAAAAATACTATATGGTGATGTCACAGACTGTATTTACTGTAGTGAGATGAATATCCATTTAAGGGAATATTTTGTTGTTGTTTTGTTGTTGTTTTTGTTTGTTTTGCATGTAAGCACATAATGTTCTGCCCCTCTTCAAGTAAACATTTCTTTTGTTTGATTTGTAGAACATTTTTATGTGATTATTCAACAGCAGGCAATCCGTCGCTAGGGACAATTGAAGCAATCCGTGTAGCCATTTTAAATCAGATCATTTCATTTAATACACAGAATAACATTTAGAATTCTCTCTTCGGAATGTACAGGTCACAGTTTCACGAATCATCATCAATACAAGACATGACAATAAATAAAAACATGAAACATTTCAATATCAAGATACATCATGCAGCGGCCGAGTTTAAAAATATGTGCTTAATAAAAAGCAAATGAAATTATGCAAACCATTTACAATTAAACTGTTTCACTCTTAAAAGGAGTCAATTGGCAAGTCACACAACAAATTAGACACTAACTAGCTTTACTGACATGTTGATGTGAATTTTAGCATTTAATTACAGATCACAGATAAGTTATGGCTCAAAGTGAGATTTTTTTCAGACTTTATTTTTATCGAACGTTCAATCGTAATATATTCCACGAACGTCCGACTTTCATCTTCAGGACGCGGTACATTCTTCAGATAGCTGTCTGGATGATCCAGGTGCCCTTTGACAAATAGTCGTAAAGTTCTCCTGCTAGCCCTGACCTCATCCATGACCTCTAACTGCGATTGCTCTCGCACTCCGATTTCAATTTCAACCACTCCTGGGAAGAATAACAACACTGCTCAAATTCCCCATTTGCTCACCATCTGCCTGGACAAGGATTTACAGATGTCAAGCGGTTTTGTAAGCGTTTTCCGAGGTCCATACAGGTGTAAATTATCAAGAACGTGGTCTAAAGTATTAAACTCTATTTAATCTCATAGGGTCACCTGTCGTACAATTGACTTGCAGTTAACTCTCACTTACATGGTTATAAATTAAATTGCTTAAACATATAGAAGCACATATTTTGTGTTTTCTAAAATATGTTTGTTTCAAGATTATTGTCCAACAGTTGGTAATAAAAAATAATTAACAAGTCATATTTTTCTCTAAACATAAAAAAATTCAGATAAACATTTATATTTGTATATTTCTTACCTACATTATTTCTGATATGTTTTGGTATAGTGTAGGCTACATATCGCATAGACATGGAAAATGTAAGAATTCGGCTACAGTATCAGAAGAGAAGCTATATACTTGCTGTAAATGAGTGGCATTCAAGGCACTGTATATAACCTGATATTTTGAGTATTATTTCCGATTTTACAGTCCTTACAAAAGCTGGTTTTAAAAGCTTAAATGCTTCTTAAATGCTCTGTTATAAGCTGAACTGATACTATGGAACTTAAAATTGTTGCACTTGCTGGTGAATAAAACCATTGCAGTTGTTTTCCCACATCTTATTATTCAACGTGTCACAAAATACAAATCCATCGGCTTATACCTGTTTTTGGCCAATGAGGAATGTATCATTTTGACTATGTCTTTATATCTACTCATTTGGTAGAGCATTGCGTTAGCAGCATATAGGTTGTGGGTTCGATTCCCAGGGAACACACTTACTGACATAATTGAAAAGCATTGTAAATTGTTTTGGATAAAAGCGTCTGCCAAATGCATAAATGCAAATGTGTTAATTTTTTCTTTATTTCCATCATTTGACTTTTTTATGGTGCTTGTTGCTATGTTTATGCCGTGTGCTTCTTGTTTGGATTATTCACTTATTTTGGCTTGCATTTACAACAACTGTCCCCTGGATACAGTTTCCATGCACGCATCCCGTAATTCTTCCCCTTCTTTAGTCCTTTCCATGAAATCGCTGAATCTGAGGAGGACTGGTGACAGAAAGTTTGATTAATGAATGAAATAACTAACCGTGGGTTAAAGCCAAGCTCTTTCCCTGCTCTACAGTTAGGACTTTGTTTCTGTCTACCATGCATAATGGCGAACGCTTGATAAAATTCATTGTTTAATAAATTAACAAATTCATTAGTCTTTGGCGTTTGCAGTTGTAATCAGAGTTCCCTTTAATGGTCAATAAGCTGGTGGGTTTTTTGCCCAGGGTGATGAACAGCCACTTTTTCAATAGTCCATCCAGTAGGTTGCCAGTTTTGCATTAAGTGATGAAATAATCTCCACGTTCTAAATTAGTCATGTCTGATCATTAATCTGACATGCATGTTTCACGAACACAGATTTTCAGGTGCTGTGAATGCATGACGTGACTCTCAAATGCAAGAATCCTTGAAAATGTCTCAAGACAACATGTCTAGCAGATGTCATTAAATCTTCTACATTTCCCAGCGTGAGGCAGAAACTCCTGCTATAAATCTCCAGCTGACTTTAGGAGGCGGTTGATTATTCTGTGAGGGTCAGAACTGGTTGTCCTTGGTGGTGGAGGTGTTGATGTCACTGGAGTGGTCGTGCAGCGAGTTTCTGCGGGGCTTTGGCCGGCAACACAGCAGAGCGAGAAGTTCACGGGAGACGCTGCTGGAGAAAGCCGTGTAGATCCACGGGTTAGTGCAGGAATTTAAACTGGCAAGCAACATGAGGATGGTGAAAGCCACACCTGAGAATGAAAGAGAAAAGATCAAATAACTAAGTTCCCATAGACACCAGACCGTACTGTTTTTCTTATGTCTCCACTATTTTTGTGCTAAAATGAATTTTCTGTTAAGCTGCTTTGCAACCATGCAAAATAGTAAAAAACAGAAATAAAAATTAAAAATATTTATTTTAACGTAATAAACATTTTGTTTCATATATTGCATGCAACTCTATTATCGTCAATTAAAAATCTAATCAAATTGCTCAAATTGTAGTAAAATTGAAGTAATTTATCATTTATTTATATTATATATTTATTCATAATTTAAATATTTTCTACAATATGACAGGAAGTACATAATCTAGCATTTTCTCATTCTCTACACATGCTTAGAGAGAGTTACAAAAATATCAATGTTACATAGAACGTTTTACTTTCATAGTGTGATTCAGGAAAGAAACTTTACAAAAAGGCAGACAACACAGATAAAACAAATAATTAACAACAAAAGGATGTGCAAAATATGAAAGAAGTTGAGAACCTTATGAGTGTATAAATAAAACAGCTCATGTTTTGTTTGACCTTCTGAGGTTGACAGTCAGCGTTTTATGATGAATGAGCGCCTCCTAACCATTTGTTACCAAAAACGCACCATTTTTTTAATTCATGGAAAGTTCCATAGACGTTTAACAGTTCCCTCAATGGCAATATGTTTCTCATTTGCAAGTAAACAGCAAACACAAATGAGAAAGAGCTGGAGTGAGTCCACATACAGTTCTGTACTGTATCTGTGTACATTTGGAGCTGTGGTGATGAGCTGTGAACATCTGGCTGTTGATAGAAGACCAGCATGGGAGATGGGTTATTTATTGGTGTTAACAAATGGGCTTAAATATGCACGGTGTAGTGGAGAGAGAGCAAGAGAGCGAGTGAGAGAGAGCAAGAGAGAGCTAGTGGGTGATAGCAACACAGTATGTATTTTCTGCAGCAAATACCAACTCAATGCATTGAGTCATTTTTAATAGATAATTACTGAACAGTAAATTGTTATAATTGTCTCACCTTGGTCAGGTGGGTTTGGGTCCCAGGCAGCCCAAAGCTGTACAATGAAGAAGGGAGACCAGCACATGGTGTAGACCAACACAATGACCAGAGTCATCCTCACTGTTTTAGACATCGCTTTAGACACACCTGTAAAAGGTGGAGGGAGGGGGCAAGGTGGAGCAGAGAAGTTCGAAGAAGCATCTTCTGTAGTGTTGTTGTGAGAGTTCCTCTGAGGAACAGAGGAACCCGGTGAGATCTGACAGCAAGCTTCTTGACCTTCTGAGTTCCTACAGACGGTATGAAGTTGAGTATCAATGCAAAGCAGCACGTCAGGAGACTGTGAAATATAACTTTGAGTCTGTGCAGTCATGTCATTGGGACTGTGGGCTTCCTGGCAAGATGGGTCCGGTGAATTCTTGGAGGTGCAAGTGCCAGAATGGGAGGTGTGACTGTTGTTGTTTTTTTTATGGAGATCGTCTCTCGCTCCTCTCCGCATGCAGGAGCGTCTGGCTCGCTCTTTGACTGTGTTGGCCTGTTTTTTAAGGATGGGGAAATGAAAGAGCACCATATTCTTCTTCATATCAGCTGAAACCATGCGCTCAGACTTCAGGTAGATGTTGTCATGGATCTCTCTGAATATTCGCACCTAGACACCCAAAAAAAACAAACGCATTACAACATGACATTTATGTTTAATAAGTTATAGTACAGATATTTAAAGGTGAGATCAAATACACATTACACACGTTTAGCGAGGAACCGTTTCAGATTTGGTTTATATTCAGTTACTCTTTCACACACAAGATGACTTCCTGGGAACTGCATTAGCTACTGGAAAGAGACGTCAGCATTCTGCTCCTGAAATAGAACTACTGTGACCAAAACGCCTCTGCTGGGTCACAGATCATAATCTCAACAATGAAGCTACAGGATATTAGCAACAGTTTGAGGTCGTAGTAACATTTCTCTAATGTTTCCATTAGATTACAATACCATTAAGTTTGTTTGAATGTTATAGGAATTTTTACATGCCTTGAAATGTTTTGTTGTCTTAACATTACTGCTTAAAAATAGGTATTTTTTTATAAAATAGGTATTTAATTTTTTTTAATTCTGTAACATTTTTAAAACGTTCCACTACAACATAAAAAGAACATGTTTCATATTTATGATATATAATCTTAATTATTAACCACTAATTTGCATTCTACTAACGTAAGAACTTCTTGTTTAACTTTAGGAGAACTTTATGAGAACGTCAACCAATGTTCTGAAAACATTCACATCTGTGTCCTACGCTGCAGTTCTCAGCCTGGTCTGCATGCATCAAGTGATCCAGATACTCAGGTACAGCATAACCAGGCCACGTAATAAATCGTATTTATGCTCTTCATAGTGTACAGAACTTAAAAGAGGTCAGGTATTAATATTTATGTTCCTATGAACTAAATGTCCCAGTAGCCACAATAAACAGCCCTATAACGCATATGATACAGTTAAAAAATGACATGGTTTAAATTACATTGTCTTTTATGGACAAAATCTGAGATATAAAGGAGATAAAATAAATATTCAAGGATAAGAAAAATAATGATGATGCAATAGCGCATTACAGTGTGGGGAAAAAAATCTGTCATAACTCTGGATACCACTGCGTTCCAGGCAGCTGTTAAAAAATGATGAAGTATCTGCAGTTGTAAACAGCATGATCTAAGTTTGACTTTTTGATTTTGGAAACAGTTTTATAAGGGAACTTTGAGCACTTGATATTGCAACTAGCAATATCTCTTCACGTGGGATTTGTCACAGTTCTTCCTGCCAAACAGAGCCCTCACATGGATACAGTTATCTTTCCATAAGGCCAAGAAAAGAGGAACTATTAAAAGTAGGCTAGAAGAGGCTAATGATAGCAAGCTAGTTTTGTTTGAACCACTTTATATTGACGATATAGACTTTTCACCAATCGTTCTTGTGATACTTTGACATCATATAATGAACAACCTCCACTTGAATTCATGGCAGGCAAATGAAAACAAGCTTGTGGGACGGAACATACAGACAGTATTACTGTACCTGGCAGATGGTGATAATTAAGGTGGGCAGCACAAACACAGCGACGGTCATCCAGGTGACATAAGCCTTCAGCCCCCAGGACTCAGCAAAATGCCCCCAGCATTCAAACACCCCCGGTGTGACCTCTGACCTGGAGAAAATAAACACCTGTGGCAGCAAAAAATACAGAACCAATTAATACCAAATTTTCAAATCTAGAAAATCTGACACCTTAAAATTACTGTATATATACTTTTAGTATTAAAAAAAATTTATACATTGATAAATAAAATTACATATAATTTTAAAACATATTACATATAACTTTGCTATCTTAGAATTATAAGGCTCTATATATATTTTGATCAGTTTTAAGATAAAACATTGCATTGTAAATACCAAAACTGAACTTTTTTGTTTTTTTAAGTTAAAGACCCAACATGCTTATTTTTTTTACATTTACAAGTGTCTAAAAGTTACAATATGTTTATATTATAACTTAAAGAATATGTCTGTAACTCAATTTTGACAAAAACGTTTGATAGAACCTTGTTATTCTAAGGCAGCGATTTGTCTGCTATATTTATAAGGCTTTAGATACACAATATAGTAGCAGAACCTGTGGCAAACTGAGAACAAGGGCTAGTCCCCAGGCCACCATGATGGGTGTGTTCCAGCGTGAAACTGCCCCTCCCTTGTAAGCCTGCAGGGGGCAGCAGATGGCATTATGGCGGTCCACTGTCATTGCAACGATCATGAAAGAGGATGCAAACATTCCCACAATCTGCAGATATTTCACAGTGCGGCACAGCACGTCAGGACCTTGAAACCTCTCTGTGATGTCCCACACAAGCTGAGGAAGAACCTGCAGAACATCACAGTATGCTGATGCTGGACAACTATTACACTGTTGTGAATACTGGCATGGATCAGTGAACATGATGAACTTAATCCATCACACAATTTGCCAATCAAGTTCTCCACTAAAGCTTACCTGAAAAAATGCCACCACAAGGTCTGCCAGGCACAAGTTGACCATAAATAGATGCATGGGTGCATTGTATTTGCGTCTCCTCAGAAGAACCCACAAGACAAAACTGTTCCCCAGGGTTGTGAGGGCAAGAACCAGACCTAGAACTCCAATCTCTGCTCGAGCCAGAGCCATGTCCCGCACTCTGGGGGTGGGGAGGACGGAGTTGTTTGGAGACACCAGCCAGAGATATGATCCACCTGTGAAACTACTGTTGAGTCCTGCATGCTCAGAGAACGAGGTAAAGTTGGTCCATCCAGCAGTTGCATGGACTGATCCATCCCAACCCGCCTCCCCTGAGATGGTCTCCATGCCTGGAGAGAAGATCATGATTTTCACAGTGTTTTAAATCTGCGGTTCTCAATTAGTTCTGCCTTATGGATTTGATGTGGTGACTCAACAAAATACAGTAACATTTAAGTCCCCCCCCCATTCATGATACAAAACTTCCATTGTTTGTTTTCATTTCCATATTTTCCAGGATCTGATGTGACTCCCAGTATCCCAACCAGTTCAGTCCTAATTCATCTCCCCTAATCCTCGTTGACTCTATTGCTTCCATCCTGTCTTATCAACTGCTCTTAGATCTCAATAAAATGTGGTTTATTTTCCTGATCCTGGTAAAAATAAACAATACAGGCAAACATATCAGTTGTACAAATAAGATTCGTAGTAGCATGAGACCTTGACTCAGATAAATAAACAGAGCAGAGGGAGGTGGGGTGAGCAATTGGATACGGGGCACAAAAATATGTGTATTATTAAGTACTGCCATTTGGAAACTGCATAAGATTTTGACTTATTTCCCCCCAAAAAACAAAATAAAACTTATTAGCATTGATCATTTCATTCAAAAGTTAGCATCCCCTTGTTTCACTATATCTCAGTGTTTTTGTAAAAGCTTGATCTTTGCCTGAGGCTGGAAATCTCAAGATTGTGAAGTAAGTGAATGATTTTTTTATAAGAACAGCGGCAGCTTTATTATACAGGACAAAGAAGAGACTTACGCACAACATACTTAAGATGACATACATTATAATAAGCATCAAGGGAATATACATTCTTCTGGAAATCTTTGTAAATTCAGTAAATATTAGGTCTAGTTGAAAGGTATGCAAATTCTGTGTGTTATGCAAAATGGCTTAATCAAGGCTAAAGTGCTAAATATAAACAAAAAATAATTTTTAAATCTTTTTAATCATATTTTTCAGGAAGTATCCAAGCAAAACACAAACGGCAAACACATATACAACTGTATGAGCAAAAACAAAGACAATTTGCCATCCATATTTAAGCCTTAACAAAAAATATTGTCATAATATTATCTATAATATTCTACTTTCTATATCACTCTATACGTTTTGTTTGTAACCTGTGATTCTGCAGACTGTTTAGCTCCTCAGCTCTACATTGAGTTTTCTATAATGTCTTTTACGGTGTAGATTCCAGGTCCAGTCATAAATAACACAAGCGTTCCCTGTCACACAGGTCTGTGAGGTCGTCCCCTGAAGAGCCTGATGCATGAGACGTTCAGTTTACCCTTGCTTTGTCATTTTCTGCCTTTCTTTGAAGCCTCCATGGAATCCACTAACATTGTGCTTTGGAAATGTTGACCCAGGCTAAATATAACTGATGATACAGGAATAAAGGACTTTGCTTTGTAAGCTGCATGTATACAGCACAGAAGGTTTCAAAGTGTTTAAAAGATGATTTACGCAGTGAAGGTATTTGTGTGTATAGCACTGTGTTTGTATTTATTCTTTAATACAAATACTCATTCATTTCATGCTTTTCACTGCATTGTGTCTTTTTATCACGTTGTGAAATAAAATAATTAAATAAACGTTCACCACAAATGCTAATAAGTTGTTTAATTGTATCTAATTGTGTCTCCCTGCTTCTTTTTTGTTTGTTTGTTTGTTTTATTTAGTTTCAGGCCAGGTCTTCAGAGCACATTTTCTTACCGCTATAATTGAAATGTTTCTATCATTTCTTCTTATTTTTACCTTTTTTTAAAACATGGATAGAGGCTGAACTGGGAAGAATGAATTATAGAGAGTGATTTTTTTAAGTCAGAAAAACATCCATTATCTTCTACCCCTCACTGGGGCTAATTATTTGTGTGCCCATGAAAAATTATTATTATTATATACAGGCACAAATGCACATTCGTTTTAGCAGCAAATGAACCAGATTTTCAGAGATTGGTCCACATTTCAGATGTTATGCCATAAGCAGGTCAGAATTAAAATAAAACGCTGCAAATGTCTAGAAAACAGATCGGCTTGCGTAACAGTTGAATGGGTCATTAAAAATGAATGAATCTCTTTCTGAAATATTTTTAATTAATTTATCCCATAATGCTTTATGCAATGGTGAATTATTCTTTAGGGTCAGGGATGCCAGGCATGGTGCTCAGTGAGAAAGCTTGTTTTTTATCATTTTCACTATCCTACATAATGAATATTGCACCTTATTATACAGCCTCAACATGCGTTTAAAACCTGCTGGCTGGAATTCAATATCGTCTTACACCTGTTACTGTACGATTCTCTGACACAGACGGCACCTGAGAGACCTTCCTCAGGATTTAAAGCTTCTCTGAAAGTTCACAGGTTTTGCAAAATTCCACAAGTTTGTCCAAATGTTTACGAGCCGTAATGAGAAATAGCAACTATTAAAACAACATTTTGAAGTATTTCTTATGACATTGTTTCAACTTGATACTGTAATCCAAAACTCACTTTTATTAGGAAATGCATAAAGTATTCTTCCAGGAAACAATTTTAGATCGCAAGAATGCATCCCCAATGTTTCTATTAAATAACCAAAATGTTAAAATGCTATTTTTATATTAACATTTGCAACATTTTTAAATGTAAAAATTTTAAACTGCTAAAGCATTACATCAACTACTTAAGCACAAGAAATACATGATATATAACCGCACATGTTTTACTAACATTTATGCAAAGAAAGTTTTTGATAACTTTGAGAGAACTTTTAGAGAACTTTAGCCAATGATCTGAGAATGATTCATGGTAGCTTGCAGGATTCAGTCACTAACCAGTATATTGTTGTTTTTATTAGGTGGTCGTATTATCAATGCGTATCTATTATTTAGTTTTTCTGTGTGTTGTGATGATAAACTTTATTTTTCTCACCTCTGTCAGTGCATGACTCTCACTGTATCAGTGCTTTCCCCTTTATTGCGTTCCCCTAAAAAATAATAACAAATAAACTAGAAAAAATAATACAACTTAAATTAACTCTGTAATTCAAACTACTGTAATTCAGAATTTATAAAAAGGTTTTGGATTACTATTCACTGTGTAACTTTGTTAACTTCACTTTAACATTAGTGCAACATCATATACCTCATACACAAAATCTTACATAAATCAAAAATATTTTAATCAGTTTTCTGTGTAGTAAGAGCTTACAATAAAAATATGAATACTTTTATTACATCATTGTTTGCATATTTTGTTGGTATATACGTTTATCGTTCTGTTAGATGAACCTTTGTTTGATGATGCATAAAACAATTTAAAGAAAGAAATGTTATATATGTTGTATACATATTAAGTATTTAAGTAAAAAAACAAAAATTTAAGTAAACTTTTACTGGGAAAAACACACTTATTAAACATTTGATTTTAATTGTATAAAAATAACAGTTTTGTGATGCTGCTGCATTTTTATTTCCAGTAAAAGAAAAATCTTACCCCGATGTTTTCTGGAATCGGCAGCTATAATCCACATGTATTGTGAGGGGCTTCATTCAGTTCACAACCGACGCTTCACTTGTGTTCATCAATAGTGCTGATGACTAGCGTTTAGTTATTTCACCACCCTGTGTGAGACTGTGTGTGAAGCTGTAGCTTTGACCCAAGTCCATGTACACAGAAATCAGAGCTTCACTTCTTGAAAAAGCCCTCCAGCAGAAGTATTCAATTTATTCCAAGAAATGTCCCACACAGAGACTGAGTGAGTCTGACTGTTAATTTCCTACGTTATGTGAGCGCCAGCGTGCAAATGACGCTGAATTTGAGCTTTGCTTAACATATCACTTGCCCCCCTCCCCTCTCTCTCTCTCTCTCTCTCTCTCTCTCTCTCCTGAACTCTCTTCCTTTTTCTCAGGTCTCTTGTTGTGTTGTCAGATGAGGGAGGAGCCAGCGAAGGATGCAGGGTGTTCCAACAGTATACATGCATCTTCTCTGTCACACAAACTATAGATAGAATCTCAAAGCTCTTTGTCATGATCACGGTGATGGTAACACTGTTCAGAAGGGAAGATCAGTGTCAATATTTGCTGCCACATTCATATTAGCCTGCAGTAGGTGTGGCAATTGTTTCAGTCCGTGGGATAAGACTGGCTGATTGACATCAACACAATACACCATGTGTTTCCAGTTGTGAAACGTCATTGCTTTACTTTCAGCCATTTGCAAACATTGCGACATTGTTTTATACTTATTAAATATCAAGTTATGCCTTTAAACATTTACATTTACAATAATGAATGTGGCAGTTTTTCAGATGCAGCTTAAATTGCAATTAAGACTTTTTTTGTTCATGTGTTTCCTGAGATGTTGTTGTTGCGAGCACGCAGCTGACAGCGTGTGCCTTTTTCTTACTGTTTCCAGATATCAAAAACGTTAAACATGTCATTTGAAAGTTTTAGGAACATTCAAAATGTGTTTTTAGACATTGTATTAACGTTATTGCTTTTAAAATGTTTCACAAAATTAGAATACCAATTTTAATATATAATCTACAGGTTTAAAAAACATTTAGAGAGAATTTTTAAAGAACATTAGCCAATGTTCTGAGAACGTTCCTTGTTAACTAGGAACAAGCTTTACTGTTTGATCTAGAACAGCTAGCTAAGCAATCTAAGCTTTCTCTTTGAATAAGTTAATAAAAGTCAATCCGGTAGGACAAAAACCGGTAGGACAAAATATACAAGACAGAAAATATGGAACTGGAGTGTTTTTTATTGTAAGAGCAGAATCTGTACTACAAGCTGGAACAAGGTACATTTTATGAAGGAAATATTCTCTAAATCTCTTGCAAATTGAAACACTGTCACACTTGTGTTACAAGTGCTGTTAAGTCTTTCTTCTCATTTCGTTCTGGATTTGGACAAATGTTTCAGAAAATACGACTTATTGCACAAATCAACCGTGGACCAGAATATAATTCAAAACACACAAACACAAGTCATCAGATTTATTGTCAGAAACACTTCCAGCACCTCATTGGAGAAGAATGGGGGCCAGATAGCAGCAGTTATATATCTCAGTGACCTCATATGTTTCTATAGAGATAACTAACAAGAGCTTGTCTCACATATTGAGTTGCATTTCCAGAATTCACTTTTTGGCTACAAGTTAAAGTGGCAGATGTTTTCTCCTGGGAGAGGATCTTGCAAGTGCATGCGTCCGTGTTTCATCAGCAAACTTCTTCCTAACAGAAGCATCGAAAGAACCACAACCTTCCAATCCATCGTAATGCCAAGCATTTTAACAGCTTTTTGCCAGTAGGCTTTAGAGAGACGTTTAGTGGCTGAACCCTGCAAGATAGACACTTTATGGTACTTTATGGTACATCATGAAAATTATCATCAGATGATTGACTCACAGCGAACATCTGGTCTCAGATCTCCTGCTCCATAATCTGCTGAAGTTGATCCTGCAGCAGAATACCGGAGGTGATATATGTGAGGCTTCACAAGGGGAATGTGGAGGTGACACTGAACTGACAGGCCGAGAGCTTCATGTGAGGTCTCCAAAGAGGAAAAGACACAGGATACTGTTTAATTTAAGTCATTTTCTCCTGAGATTTCATTGCGGAGATGAAAGGGGAACCGCAGCAAGCAAGTTTAGACAAAAAGCTAACAGTTATTGACTGCCCTTAGCAACGTTGTTTGTATTTGAGAAGATGAAGTTCATGTTGCAAGCAGCATCATTAAAAGATCACAGCTAACAATTTTGGGATGTTTTCTTAACAAAAATGCTATTTGAAAAATAAAAACATCCAGTTTAGATGTTTTAAGATTATGGAATGTTATAAGAACATTGTTTAAACGTTTTGTAATGTTACAAAAACAACTTATTTCGTTTTTTATATTTGTTTATATGTTTATATTTGATTTTTTTATTTTATATTCATAATATATAATGTTAAAAAAACGTACTAACGATACTGCAAAAATGTTTTTCCAAAACTCTGAGAGAACGTTTAGAGAATGTTAGCCAAAACATAAAACAAACTCATTTTTCTCCTCCTTGATCTGGTTTATTGTGTATTATGTTACCATTTTTTGGATTTGTTTCTTTTATATATTTTTGGTAACCAATGTTATCCTGTTCTATATTTCTCACAAAACCTGACTGAATTTTCTTTCTGCAGTATACATAAACAGTAAAAATAAAAAGAAACTGTAAGATTTTAGGAATCTGTCTTGGGGCTGGGAAAGTCACAGAGAAAGAAAACAGAACCGGTCTACAGACCAAGTGTGTGTAAACCGGTCCAAGGTTAAAGGAATAGTTAAAAATTCTGTCATTATTTATTCACCCTGGTTGTCCCAACCCATATGTTGTTATTTTTTCTGTGGAACACAAAATTAGACATTTTCCAAGAAAAGATTACACAGTTTCCATCATACAAGTTGTTTACAACCATTTATGGCTTTATAAAAAATTGCTTTATATATTTTCATAGTTCATATGACTTATTAGCTATATACCAAGTCTCAAATCCCATGTCTTCTGAAATCACATAACACCTTAGTGTGCAGATCAAACTTCAATTGTTATTCATTGATCTTTTTCATAATCAAAAGTAGCCAATGCCCAGTTACTAACCTAAATAATGTTCTCAAATAAGGGCTGGTGGTATCTATGAATATGGAATATTACACTGTACTTGTAATATTACATAGAGAATTTCCCAATAGAGGGATTGCTTGAATATGAATGTTGCTGGAGTTATAAAGTTTAGACAAATTGAAAATGTTTTATGCTGAAGCCATGAATAAGACCAATTACACTCTCTGCATGTTCATTACACAGAAGGTGGCTATATAAGAACACCTACAACTGCCCTATTTATTTATGAGTCACAACCTAATTGCCCAGAGCTCATTTGCTCTGGGGTTTGCATAACAACATATTGATGTATACATATACATACAGTTTTGTGTACATACAGGCATACAAATATGGGACACGGTAGAAAATTGTCACAGGCCTTATAGCTCAGAAAATTAAGTTAATTATGTTAAGCAAGAGTCAAGCAGCAGTTTTGTTTAATTTTAGGGTTGTCCCTATACGGAAAGTGACTTACAGACATAGACCCACCCTGAAAAATATTCACTACAGTAAAAAAGTACAAGATCTCTCTCTCCTGTGTGTGGATACACACACTCCGTTCCTCAGTGGAGGGCCGTCCTGATTGCAGTCATTAACTAAGTGGGGGGCTGGCGGAAAAAGAACACAGATGAAGGACATCAATCTGGCTTTATGTGGTTTAAACCTTTGCTTTGAACTAAAGCTTTCTCATTTCAGCTCAGCCTCCTTTGAAAGACAGTCTGGGGAAAGCAACAAAAGACATTGAGGATGGCAGATATGCAGGGAGGCTAAATTGACAGATAACAACAGCAAACACATGCAAATAGACACACACACACAAAAAAAGCAGAGCGAAAAACAAAATAAGGCTTTCAAATGATGCATCTTGCAGAGGGAAATTTTACTCTAGTAGTAAAACCAGTCGGGGCAATTAGACAGGCAGCTCAGGAAATGAACTCATTGTGCAGTGCTGTATAACTGTCTTTTTAAGTTTTTATATTGGCTACTCTGCTTCTCATACTAATGATTTGAAGAAACACATTTTGTGTGTGTGTGTGTGTGTGTGTGTGTGTGTGTGTGTGTGTGTGTGTGTGTGTGTGTGTGTGTTCATTTACACCTCTGGACGCCTGAAAGTGTGTTGACGTAATTCAGTAATTATAGCGATGATGATTGTATTTATTTGTGAGAGAAGGTGGAAAAGTGAGGCTTGTTTGAAAGGAAGCCCTGTTGAAGATGGAGGTAGATGGTGAAAAGAGGTACAGAAAAAAGCAAATGAAAAACGATGGAGGTGAATGGTGCACTTGTGTTTTGTATGTATGCCTGTGTGGTTATGCATAATGCTGAACGATAATGTCTGAAGAACCTCATGTAAATGTTTATATATCTGTCCTGTGTAATTAATTGCAGGATAATATAATGTTAAACAGTTAACATAAATGTATATAAAAAGGTATGAATTAAAATAAAATAGGATAGCTAGCATTTGTAGCTTATAAGAACGTTTCCCTAATGTTTCCATAAAGTAACAGAAATGTTAAAAATATGGTTTTGAGCGTTCTAGAGAAAAGCTTTTGGAAAGTTCTGCCATATAAACATGAGAATGCTTATATTTTAGCCAGCTGTACTGCACCACTCATCCAAACAAACAGGAAATCACAAATAAATGCTGTAAAATAAAGGGACGTATCAACCTCTCACAGGAAAGGCCTGTGGTGACTTTTTGCCACATAATTTTACTTTACTAGTCAAAGCAATTAGACAAGCACCAGATGAAATAAAACTTCACAACACTATAAATGTCTTTTATCTTTATATACAAGATTCTGGTTGTCACACTCATGATTTTAACAGACACATTTTACTGCTGTTTATTATTTGGGGTGTTTAGCCTTATTTGTATGTCTGTGTTGTAATCCACAAAACTGGGAGCCTCTGTTCTTATGCAATTACAAAAAAAACATACAACATACAAACATACTGACGTCTTTATTGCTACAGGTACGTCTTTATTTACAGGTAATGCAAACATCTCCTTCACATCTGTGTTACAAAGACAACTAAAAAAAGACCAAGTTTTAAAGTGCAAGTGGGTCGCGAGCTACGATTATATCCAAGTACCGCGAGAGCGATTCGAATGCATGTGAAGTCAAACGCTGTCGCGATATTTTGATGTCAAGCCTCGATCTATATACATGAAACCGATCCTAAATCTCACAGGAGAAAAGTTGCAAAAATCGTCCATCTGAGTGATCAGAGAACTTTTACAAATAAACCTAAACAACATTTCGTCACGTTATGTAACTCAATGAACTACAACGCATATGCAGTCATTATATATGCAACGTGTGGATGTTGGCCAGCGCTGATGGACTGTTTCCAAATGCTTATGGGTGTAAGTAGCTGCACCAGTGCACAAAACACAAAGAAAGGCACATGAGAGTTTGATACAACATAAGGGTGAGTAAAGGACAGATTTAATTCTTGTTAAACTAGCTCTAGTCCCCCAGACCCCCCACAGTTCAGCTGTTACTATACAAACACATTTGACTGATAAGTGCTGAAATTGACCATCTCTGTGCTTTTCATGCTTTCAGAGAGTGTGTAATAATTGTTGATAAGTGTGGAAAAACTGTTTAAAAAAGGCTTTGAAGGAAAACGACAAACATATGCAGAACAATATAATGGAAACAAGTGCTTAAAAAGGAGCGATAGCGAGGCATTACAGCAGCCGACATGAAACATTAAGAGTGTCAGTCAGCTCGCATGCAGGCAAGGTGTTGGGTTGAAGGGTTTACCTGATGGAGTGTGTGTGTG
>JBAJNP010000617.1:0-85950 GCA_036877545.1 Yasuhikotakia modesta | reverse complement strand
CTTTGAAGCAGTTGTAAACTTTGCTTCAGTTCTTAAATCTCCAGTGTAAAGTTTGGCCGGTGAGTGTAAAGTTTGCATGAGCTACTTTGGGCTGCCTAGCAGGATCACACTGCTGAATAAAGGGCAGCTCTCTGTTGCTCATGTTGGCTGTCAGTCTAGTGCAGATTTATTGGAGGTAATAGCCCTGTGATTGAGTGACAAGTGGAGGGGGTTTACTGCTCCGGCCATGGTGTGGAAGGGATAAATTCAAGCTGTGCAAGTCATAAAGAGTGAAGAAGAGAATGAAAGCGAGAGTCAGAAACAGGGCGTGAGGGTCAGCCTACATTGATTTCACCATCACAACTTTAAAATCTCTTGAGAAGTTCATAGAGCAGCATTCAGCATCAGCTGTTGATATATCACTGTGTTTTGCTTTAGTAAATCATGCTAAATCTATCCTTTAAATCTTTACAACCTAAATACAATGAGAAACAAGTTCAAAGGAGTAAAACATATTCTTTATATATGCAAGTCCATGTTTTCTTGATTTTTCTACTTCAACATGGCCGACACTGTTGTTTGTTCTGCATTGTTCTTGTACACAATTTTGTTTCTTATTTCCTGAATTGAGAGCTAGTGTACAGGCTATTTATAAACCGCTACCATGACTCGAGCACAAAGCAGCCTAATTACACCAGCTAGCTAGCAAACAGGTTGAGCACGCACTTCAATTGGCTTATAAAATTATTACATTAGTTGCAAACACAATAGAATAATGAGAAATGCAGTTACACAAATACCATGAAGAATGTGCATCCACAACATGCCAAGAGAATCTGCATTTGTGTTTTATTATCTATTTATTTATTTTTATTAATGGCAACAGTCATCAGGCTTTGTTTCATTTGGAGCCATTGAGATGTTGCTGTGGATAAATCGCTCGCAGAGAGTTTTAACAGAGAATAAAGGAAACAGAGAACATAATCATTATCGTGACCAGATTGGATTTTGTTGACGCATGGTTTAATTCATTACTAAATTAATTTTGTACCCAGCTGAAGCTACTGAAATGCCATTCTTGATTGTTACAGTTCAGTTAATCCCCAAGGGTCAAACTGGATGAACACACTTAATTAGCACTCGTTCTGTTGTTACTGTGGCAGAATCCAAAGACATTTGGTATGTTACTCACAAAGGGCCTCAGGTAAATGTCCTTACATGAACAAATTAGATTTAGGTTCAATTAGTGAAGTGACCAATTATTGAGGAAATTCTTTACAGAGATCAGCCTGCCTTGATCATGAGCGATATCATTCATTAGAGGAAGAGACCGGGTATAAACGATCACTAACAAATATGCTTTACAGCCTTCAGTTTACCCCGACTAACTGCAAAAACAGAGCAACGCCTTGCCAGTTTCCATAGCTTCGGCTCTCCATCTGCTGAGAAGATCTGCGATCTCCGTCCTCAACCGAACTTTACAGGCGAGTGAAAGCTGCTTCACATCATTTCCATCAGAAAACAAGTGATGCAAGGACCTGGAGTTAAAGTGTTTAGCTTGTTTTTGGTTTGAGCAGGAAACAAAAGCCCTCAGACTGGAGCCAAATCTAGCAGAGAACTGAAAACTGAAAAATGCTAGCATTTCTCTGTCACATTATTTTCCTAGTCCCAACCTATTCATACTAATAAGGCACATTACTTGCATCCTGTGGACTGGCTTTTGTCAGTTTAGTGGGTCTTGTATGTTCATAAAATCTTTTTTATTAGAATGTGTGTTTATACCAGTTCTGAGAAAATAAGATGGAGGAAATAGGTCTTAGCAAATCACGTTCCAGCTCTATGGTAATTTGCCATGCGTGTGTAGATAAGGTGTGTGCGTGTGCCCCTCGCGCCCTTGCCCAAGGTTAATCTGTCACTTTTAGTGTATATTTACATTCATTCTTATCTGCTTCTCGCCACTCATCTGTCTCTGTGGATCCAATCCTTACACCTAATCGCTTTTCTTTAAAATATATGAGCATGTTCATCCTCAGACACTTTTGACTGACTGACTGACTGACTGACTGACTGACTGACTGACTGACTGACTGACTGACTGTCTGTCTGTCTGTCTGTCTGTCACACGCACACAATCTCACTCCTGCTGCCTGTTGGTCTGTTTTGACACAAAAGATATTCAGTGGCCTGTGTCTTTGTTCTACACGCTTTGTTTTGTCACCCAGTTGCCTAATCAGGGGAGAAATTCACTGAGAGGAAAACATGAAAGATAGTGAGAAAGAAAGAGTGTGAAATGGGATAGGAGACTGAAAAGAGGAATATTTTTGTTTGTGCATTCTGTCTCATCCAGACACTAACTAAACTCTTTCAGACATATATATCTTTGGGCACTAACAGAATTTTCTACCTCTGCTGACCACAACTGTTTCTGCAGATCAGAGAAAAACTAGCATGATTTTACTTATTCATGAGAAAATCAACTATATTTGTGCACAATCTATTAGGGGTGTTTTGATGATGCACATGGAAATCCACTACTTATAAGCCATATATAGTCCTGTTACATTTGCAAAGTGCCCAGCGGCAATAGGATAAAGCAGTTGCATGTTTTGCCTACGAAATAAAGCCCTTATTTTATGCTGTAAACCATTCTGAATGTGGGGTAAGATGGACCCCACTATTAAGTAGCCTTCTAGGCAAAGACAAATGCTTTCAAGTGTCCATAAATGTCTTCTAAAACAAATGATCCAGTTATGCAGATCTTTACAGTGCAGGGGAATTTGAATGATTTACATAACTAATAAATGAACACGCATAAATGAGCTGTTTATACAAATACATTTAATAAGAATTATCCAATTGATGCACACTTTTTATGTTTTCTTTAAGTAATATCAGCCAGAAAAGGCTTGATATATTTTAATGCACTGAAACCGTATTTCACAATGTATTACATGAGCACTTCTGTTAAAATGAAATGGAGTTATAGATTTGTGAGGTTGTGTAATGGCAAATAATGATCATCTAAAATGACTTAATTTTGAGGCATTCTTGGTGTGACTGTTGAAATATGGGTGAGTGGAGTAGCCTAACAGCAAACAGAGCGATTGCTTTACCTGCTTTAAACATAACGCACATCATTTGCCTCACAGAAACTCATCACTGTCTTCTGTATAATTGCTTTACATAGAGTAAATCTCTTGTTCTTAAGGGCTATTTTTGTAGCTGATTTATTTTACCATTTCCCAGACAAAAACAGTTCTGCTTTGAATAGTTAGAGAGTGTGTCATTATATTTGATATATGCCAGTTCAATTATCGTCATTTTACTGATGTTATTTATAATCGTGAGTGTGCATTAATAAACATGACCTTCAGATCCCCTCATTTTTAATTTTGCCTAATAAGCAGCCTGTCTTGTTTCAGACTTTTCTAAATTGCTCATGCTGGGGGCTTTAAGTGTTCACACACGCATATCATAACTGTAGCATTGCTGGTTATTTATGTATTTTTGCATTGCGGTTATTTATGATCACACAGATAAAGTTAATCATGTTTCTCCACTGTATGTGGCATATTTATGTTTGTTGTGCAGTGTGTGACTCAAGTATAAATAGAAATGCCCTTCAAGATTGTTGAAGCCTCCCACAGCTTTCTTTTATATGTAATTCAAAGAAAGAACCAAATATTTAAAATTAAATATATGAGACCTCAGTCGAGTGGCACTTTTAATCTTGATGTGACTTCCTGCTGGTGTTAGAAATGGAAAGCTTTTTCAAAAGTCAGCATGAAATCAAAATATACTATTCTTATTTTTTATGGATCCATGTATCCACGCATGTCATTATTTTTTCAAAATGCATGTACCCTAGTTATCTTCAGTCAAAATCTAATCAAAATGTTCTTTTCTGGAATGGAAGTTTATCTCTGAAGATGTCAGTCTGACAACCTGGGCGGAGCCAGAACTGTTAACCACTCCCCTTTAATGGTTAGTTGCTGTGAGCTTTAAAAAACACCTTCTTTTCTAGATTAATTCCCAGTGAAAAAACAGGCCACACCCACAATGTAGCTTTAAAATGTCAAAACACTGAAATCATTTGCAGCTTCCATTTTATGCAGTAAAATTTTAACCTTTTTAGTAGTAGCATATAAAGCTTTCTCATGTTCTGTTTGGTTTGAACCAGAAGTTTCAGAAGTAAACCCATGTCTTTAGGCATACAGTAGCAAATTAACACACTTAGGTTGGGTATGTGAGGGCTTGGTTGCCCTAAAATCATTCAATACAAAAATCAAAGCATTTGGCACAGGGTTCCTGCAAAAGTCACTGCTTGATTTTGGCAAGAAGTAGAGAGAGGACCACTGCTTACATTACATGACTGCCTTGTTGCATGCTGTGTTGTGCTTTGTGCCAAAATCGAAGCAAATCTTGCTAATCTCTCTCTTTGCTCCTAGTGATGCCAGGACCCCTCAGGTAGCCATTGAGAATTCAAACAAGGACATTTGGAACACAAGTTAAGCAGCTTTCAGTTTGAATACAGTAGACAACTGGCCATCCTCCAAAACAGAAATTATGTTAATGTTTGTTCTAATAATAATATGCATATGACGGCATACATTTGAGATGGAAAGTGTTCCTTATGCTGTATCTGAGGGCCAAATTGCAACACTCATCATTTTGACTTAAAAATTGTCCGGTGTCAATGAGATCTGAAGGAGAATTTATGTAAAGCAATTCTATGTAAACATTCAAGCACGTAATTCAAATGGCATGTTTGCAGCTGCATGCCAATAATATGTTGTTTTTCTATGCATTTCTATGTATATTTATGATTGTCAGCAATACATCTGCACCCTGAGGTGTGTGTGTTTGTATACACAAAGTGTGTGTATACTGCGCTCATTCTTCATAACTGCCTCATTAGCTGATAGTGTTATAAATGGTCATGTGTTGGGCTAGAAATGAGTTTGCATTTCCCATACGAACCTTAGAGTTTTATTACATCAGAAATACAGACACACAAAACAAACCATATAATCCTAATCAACATAATCTGACTGGAGAATTTATGTTGGAGATTTCATCTGCATTTGTACATAATAGATAATTATGTACAAGTAATAGATACAACTGCAATTTTTTTGTTCACCATTACTGGGGTAAGAGCAGGTTATACAAAAATGAACAAATGAGATCAAACAAAGTAATATGAATTAGCCATGAAATCTCTGTATGTAAAATTGTAATGAATTGTAAAGTTTTTGTTGTTCTAATATCATTCTGTTTTTTTGAAGGATGGGAGTTTAAGAGAGGTGAGCAGAGAGGAGACAGGTGACAATGTTCCACCTGTTACATACTGTTTCTCCTGCTAATATAGAATATGTTAATGTGCGCTAGCTGTCACGTCACTTCTCTAGTTTTATGTAAATGCAACTTTTAAAGCCCTTTTCTCTAATACACCACATCATTACAAAGGTTCGCAAGCATAATGAGGACTTTGGTAAATGAAAACTGCTTTAAATGGATATCTTGTGGTGTGAGCAAACTAATAACCACAGAAAGCCATGATGAGCAAAAGCTAATGAGTAGACAAAAGGAGACGGGGGCTGGGTCCATGTAAAATGGCAAAACAATTATGGCTTTCAGGAGTGCTGCCCGCTGTGTGCTTGGGTGCCAAAAAATGAAGGGGAAGCGTTTTTGGGGGGGAGGCGCAAACATAACAGATGGCTGTCTGATCAAACTCTGCTTTGGCAGTTGGTTGATAAAAACAATTCAGAGTTTTATGTTTTGTTGTGTGTCTTTACAAGAAGACACATTTTCAGAATGCCACATTCTCTGGTTTGTCCAGGTGAAAACTCTGTAACCATGAATACTTGTGTCAACAAAACAGCAGATTTGCATGTATGTCATGTCATGGGAGCTGTACAGTGATTGGGGGGGATTTGTTAGTCATGCAGTGTACACTTGGCATTATCTAAGCATATTTGGCCTATAGTTTTACATAGTCTACAGTAAATACAGTACAAAGAGCCATTGATTCATCCCTGTATCTTAATTTGACACCATGGTCTCATTACAGGTGTATTCATCAAGGTTCATCTGCCAGGGGAATCTGTGAGTGTGTTGATCCATTTTAATGCTGCCTTGATCGTTATCCCACATGTTTGCCAATTGACTTTTAAAGGCATATCCTTCAGGGAAAATTCAGTTTCCTTGATTAGAGCTCAATCACACATGCAAAGGGGTATCCGAGGAGGCACACGGATTTGTCAGGAAAGCAGGATAATTGGGGCTTCAGGTACAGGTTGTCTTTTCTCAGACCAGTTTAGTCAGCTGGCATTACTCAAAGCAATGGAGTTAAAACAATCAGAACTGATCTGAGAGCAGTGCATTAAGCTGGATTTTGGCCAACGGTGTTGTAGCATTTGTGATGCTGCCTCTCCTTCATTAACACAACATGGCTTTAATGAGTCAATTTCCAGATGATGTTAATGAGCTGTAGCGGTTTGTGTTGGTTCTGGCTGGCAGAAAAGTTTGTTGTCCAAGGTTATTCTGCAGCAATTCCTGGAGTTTAGATTTCTGCATAATGTGTATATAATGTGAAACATACCCCAAGGCAGGCCTGCTATTTAACCTGTAAGCCTGCCATACATTGGTGATTGATGCAATTTTAAATAGAAAGCAATTTAAAATAATTTTGTATGCATGAATATGCGGTTGTCAGAACATTTTTACTTTTTTTTCTTGACAAATCAGCAAATACAGCATATCTCCAAACATATACGCCAAAGGAAATGTAATGTCAGAAATGTACTTGTGTACTCTCTCACTCTTTGTCTCTCTCTCTCACACACACACACACACACACACACACACACACACGCCTCTTCAACAGAACCAAACAGGAATGATCTAAATGACAAAGCTCTTATTAGGTGACACAGTGGTGGTGTCCAACAGGGGGCACTGTGGGAATGTTTTTTCATCTCCAGGGAGAGCCAGGCATTAGTGTGGCCAGTCAGTCAGCCAGTGGGGAGGACAGTGATTAGCAACGAATAGTTCTGCAGGGGTTTTTCTTCGCTACTCATTTTTACACTGTCTGTCCCTTTCTGACTTTCTCTTTGATGTACATGGTAGAGAGATTGAACTGCTAAAAATATTGTAGTGGAGAGAGAGAGAGAGAGAGAGAGACATATAAGAGCAATAAAGACACTGTAAAAAAGTAAGAAAGCTTGTCGGAATCTGAACAGAGTAATTCTAATTTATATTGTGCATTTAATACACGTCTGTATTTAAAGCTGGATTTGTAAAATGTTAAAATGCTACAATGGTCAAGAAAATGAGTAAAATCATATAATGACTATTGTTTCTGTCCAGTTTTACAGTGAATTTTTGTTTGTACTCTTTACTGCAATCTGGAACATGTGCCGTGTGTCAGTTAACCAGCAGTAAGTCTGAAATCTCAGACAAAACGAGAGACAAACAGACAGAGCAAGATGGAGGCTTAGAGGGAGGAAAAGATTGAAAGGGATAAAGAGGGTGAAAGAGGGAACAGGAAAGAGAGAGAAAGTGGGCAAGTGACACATGTACAGTAAGCAATTGTACTGATGAGGAGGTTGAACTGTGAGGGGTCTGTCATAACAGGTGCTCTCTCTTTCTCTCTCTCTCTCACTCACACACTCACTGACTCACACACACTGTGTACTGAAATACATGTATTTGTATTGTGTTTGACCATATGGCCATGAATGGAGCATTCAGCCATTCAGATGCAGTAATCTGATATAATAGGATATCAATGTGTTGTCCTTATTTTCTGAGAGCGCCTTTAAATGTGTCTTGCAGCAGCCCCACCTGTCACATGACCCTGACATACTGACTGCATACAAAGAGAGGGGCTACATCTCTCCTATCCACCTCTTTCTTCCATCGTTTTCACTTCTCTGTTCTCTCTAATCCCTTCTTTGCTGAGCTGTGGCTCTTTCACCTCAACCCGCAGCTCTCTATTGATGACTGTGTTCTCACACAGCAGCAGATTAAAATGAAGAACATTCTAGAAATACACTGGGGTCGAAACATCTGGACCACGGTGAAAATCTGGGATTATTTTTAAATAAACTAGGTAATAAAATGAATAATTATTTTTACATATATTATATTTAAGATTCTGTTCTACATTATTATGCCACTGTATCATTTCTGGGACGTTATTGATGCAAAACATGTTGTACAAAAGGGAGAATTTTCTTTTCTCTATTAGGTGAGAAAAGAAGCTTTTTGGAACATTTTCAGATCATGCTTGGAGAACATGAATCATCAGGTTTTGCACAAAACTCTGCCAGCTCCAGTGCAGGCTGTCAATGAAGCAATGGGGGGGTATCCCGGCTAACAATTTTAGGTTGTAAAAATGTTTCCCTAATGTTTACATTAAGAAACAAAAGCATTAAAAATGTGTTTTGAAAGTTCTAGGAACGTTCAGTTAAACTTATTAAAACTAATGCTTTTGATAGATAACATTAAAGTGCATTCTAATAACGTTGCTAGAATGTTTTTGATAACTGTGACAGAATTTGAGAGAATGTTCTGTGTTAGCTGGGACACCATGTACTTACAACCCATTTATTCATATCAGCTTTTTAATTAAACTAAGCTGTCAGACAGATAATTTTATTTGTTTTGTTCTAATATATATTAGAAAAATACTAGCATAACATTTTATCTAGTGATCTCAGACCGCATACAAAACTAGTTTGTTTTAAACCCTTAATACTTGAGGCAATTTGAAACAAGGCACAGTTGTCTAAACAGATTATACATAGACTTAAAATATGTCAGCCAATATTATAGGCTGGTAATTGGTTTACAAGTTCTTGTTTCACTAAATAATTCCCTGACTTTGTTTTTACTGGACTCTTAATTTTGAGCAACACAGGTCCTCTTTGACTTTGAAAATCAATTAGCACTTCAGACAGAAAACTGTTTCTGCTCAAAATTATGTCTTTGCCACATGGGCAAGGTGGCTATCAAAGACTTCCCTCATCAGCGGCAGACATATTTGTTGCACTTTTATCTGGAAATTTCTCAGCAGAGTGTTTATTTCTTGTTGATTGGGGTTCAGAGAAACTGGCAAACTTCCATTCGCTAACAGGCCTCAATGCTATCAGTTCTGTCCAGATTCTGGAGTTATTTTCTGTCACTTCCTCAACATGTTGGAATGGGGAAGCGACACAAACGATTTAAACATATGTCTGGTATGGAAGGCTAGACTAGAGTGGAGGAGAAAGGTGAGAAGAGTAAGTCAGACAGAGATGATGGGTTTGGTGACATAATACACGCCTGCAATAATTACCCACGACCTTGATGTATCGCTGTAGGCTGCTGAAGGGGTGTGTCAAAAAATGACATATAATGATGATGTCACCACAGTTGGGATAGCATGTGAGGTGGAGTATATATATATATATATATATATATATATATAGGAACATTGTGGCATATCTAAGAATACAAAGCTTTCATCAGAGCATCTTTTTAAATCTTTAGCATAATTTATACTGTTTTGATTTTGTTCTGGCTGCATCATTGGAAAACGTGGTGGCAGGCATTTTTTAGCACCACAGTTCCACCCAAAACTGGAACAACACACAGGAAATGCAATAACATAAACAAACCTTGATCACCCAATATTCCTTCCCCAGTCTGAACATCACTGTCCTTTATGAAACAGCTAAGACTTTTCTGTTTTCATCTCTAACTCCCTCTAATTCTGTGTTGATTGCAGCCCAATCTCTTCACACCCTTGGTTTGCTCTGTTCTGCCTCTCAATGACACCTGCTGTCATTCCATAAATACAGCTGAATGGGCCATTAAGAGAGCTGGGCTACTGAGGGTTCGCCGCGGCGGATGGCGATGAGTCCCCATAAAGCAGACGCCTGTGGTATTTATCCTGCCTCTATGAACTCTGGGAAATGAAATGTTTACCACAAATGGGCCTCTCAAAAGCCCATACCCGACTTTCAGTATTGATTCAATGAGTCTGATTTGTAAATAAATGCATCAATATGAACTCTCGAATTCAAGCTGGAGTTGTGGTGTCTGGTAAACATGCTGGTATAATCGAGAATAATAAAGGCCAATGTGTTGACAAATCAGGGTGATTACAGTTAATTATCGTGTTAACATTTGAAGATTTCATGCATTCTTCTCTCTGCATTTCAGATGATTTTGTCCATTGTGGTGAATAATTTCTATTAGTGCACTTTCAGCTCAATAATGGTTATTGATTCCATCACATGTATAGATTTTATTATAATTAGTGTTACTTTTAAAATAACATGGGTGATGTTTGCACATAAAGCTTTTTGGTGCTATTTTTGAGCACTAAACACGAAAAGCATTCACACAGAAGTTGGTTTTAAACAAGATTGACAACTGCATCTTTGATTTTTACTTTAGTCACTGTCACTATGGTTACAGGCATTATTCATGGCTATTTCAAGAACAGAAAAGGGGCTTGACTGATTTGATTCGCTCCACTAACTGGTACGGTGCAGTTAAGGTGCTACACAAGGTTCTTTATAGCAGTGCAAGACTAATGTTTGTTTTGTCTCATTTTTAATAATTTTAGGTCATCTTGTGGTCCCCTTGGAAGTTTGTTAAAGCCCCCTGTTGGGCCCCATCCCCCTGGCAGAAGAACCATTTTGGGATCCTAAAGAACCACTAAGTCAAAGATTCTTAAAAGAACCATTTCTTTATCATCTTCATATAGTTTGTGAAACCTTATCCCACTACAAAGAACCGTGTTTCTTTATGGAACCATACAGCCAAAAGTTTTCCTCTGTGCCACCATTTAGCGCCTTTGTTTTAGCAGTGTACTCCATGTTTTTGAGGCGTTTCATTACAAACCAACCTGTACTGTAGGTTTAAAGTGACTGTCATGCCAAATGTGCCAGCAGCACTTGTAAGCTGCAGTTCTGACAGCAGAAAAAGGTCATATCTTGTTGTGTAGTTGGACTCTTCAGTTCTTTAATATGCAGTCGTGAATATTACCGCTGTCATCCATGTCGCCTCTTTCCTCGGGAAGACGATCTCTGAAAGAGCAAGAGTAGAATCCATTTCAAATTTTAATTAGTCGGCTTTGTGTCTCACACAGACACAAGTTCAGTCCGACATTATCCCCTCAAAGCTTTAATTACCAACCGCTTCTTGGTTTCAAAACATCAAAAGGATGTGTAAAAGTGAGTGAGTGAAAATGAGTGCATTAGAGAGACTGTGTGTATGGACATCTTTGGGTTAGCTGAAGTTATTGTGAGCCCACATTCTGTACAGTATGTCAAACGATCTTGGTTTTACAAAAGGAGTGCTCTGCAGGAGACATGGGGGAGTCTTAAAATTGCTGAAGATCTTGTAAATGCCTGTGTTTCCAGCTAACAGGGAACAGGTAAACATTCATACGATGTTGGCTAATGTTCTCTAAAAGTTCTCTCACAGTTATCAAAAAAATTATTGTAGAAATGTTACTCAAATATTTTTAACGTCATATATCTGAAATATTTATTCTTAAATTGTTAGTGGAATGTTGTATAAATGTTTAAAAAATGTCTGAATAATGTTTTTATAACCAGTCCATAATGTTAATACAGTTAAAACATAGACATTTTAAACATTTTAAGTACTTTCAAAATAACATTTTTAAAGAATTATTGAATGATTATTTAATGGAAACGTAAGGGAAACGTTCTAAAATGGTTAGCTAGGATGTCCTTTTTGCATAGGCCTCATGTAAATAATTGCCCATGAGTTGTGAGTGGCACACAGTAAAGACCAATGATTGTATATTAGCGGATTACTGGCTAAGCTGGCTTTAGACCTACTCATTTAAACCCAAACACTCGTTCTGCACAGCTGTACCTCGCACAACAACAGATCCATCTGTCTTTCTTAGATCGATATGATTGTTACACCAAAGGCATGTGGAACATGTTTTCCTTTATTTAGAGAGACTTGTGTAGCAAAGCAGTATAAAAGCTATCTTGTGGCAATTATTGCATCACAGATTTGATGCATTCCTACAACTTGGATTGGAAACATGCAGACCTTTCTAGATAGCAACTGCAGTCAAACTAAGATGCCAAAGCAAATATTAATGGATATTACCAGAGTTGGCCAATCAGTGTTGAGTGCATCTGTCTATATATAGTATAGCTGGAATCTTATGTAAGGCAACTTTTGCAGTTTTCTCTGAATGTTTTTTCACCTACAGTGGTTTCAGAAAGTATTAGGACACACTTGGTCACACAAAAAAATGTATGAATATATTTGCATTATATAAGAAAAAGTAAAAATCACACACACAGAAATGTAAAACAGTAAATATTGTTTAAAATGAGGTGAAAACCGTATTTGGAAACTTTCTGGTTATCAAACATTAGTGGAACAGACTTAATACTTTTAATAAAAATCACCTTGACACCAGCTTGGCTTGAAGTTTTGATAAAAATTCCACAACTAGTTTTTTTGCAGATGCCACTTGCTGTAATATTTAGTTTTAATGCAATTTAATGCAATGGCATGTATACAAGTATTCTTCAGTGTCTGTGTTTAACTTTATTTATGAAAATGTTAAGATGTTTATTAAAAGTTTAAAGTTTGCTAAAGACATTAATATATAGGCACCATTTATATTAGCATGAAGTCAGAAGTTGTTAGATCAAAGGTTTTTAAGAAAGCGTGTTCAAACTTTTGACTGGTGGTGTTGATAACAGACTGAAAATAAAGTGAAACTGGGTGTCAGGTGTAAGAATCACATTTATCACATGCTGATGATATGAGAACAGGGGGAAAAAAAACAACTTTACAATGCTCATTAAAAACTCTCATGATCTTACATTGCTACAGTACAGCCATGATGAATATGTTGATATATACAGAACGGCCTTTTTGTGCTCTAAAGAAATGAGCTTTGTCTTTACCTCACGTTGATAGAACGTCTGTATTAGCGACTGCTAGAGCACACCCTGAAAGTGCTAGCAATGCTGTCACAACAGAGCCATTTGTGCTGTGCCAAAGAATAGATGTTTCACATCTGTGGTGAAAAGCTCTCACTTGCTTCAAGTGTCAGATAAGGGGTGAACGAAATTGACAGATTTCATCAGCACGTTTCAGGCACGAGGCTGGCAATGATAGTAACGGAAGTGAAGTTATATTGAACAATCCCAATTTACACAAAACTGGATGAGTGAAAGTGTGAAATCAGGGGTGAGGAACTATGTCGTAATGAAGTGATATGAATTCAGTGAATGAGCTTCTGTTGCCACTTCCTGCTTGATGATTAATGGCACAATAGATGTAGACATTCACTTAGTGGCTTATTTTATTTCTATTTAGAAGACAAAAACACAGTCCACACTGTGTGGTAGAGATAAAGATTCACTCTGAATTGACAGTGAGGTTGCACTATGCGGGTGTCCATTAAGAATGAAAGTGACGTGAGATCACAATGTGTGGACTGATCAGATTGATCCCAGATTCATTCTAGATCACTTTAGATACAAATGTCTACACAATGCATGCATTTTAATGGAGTCTGAGGTGATGTTGGGGCCTTTGCCATGTTTGCCCTGACATTTGTGATTATTTTACCTACTTAAAACATACTATTGTCCAGCATGTATTTTTTTTGTTAAACATTCACAAACTTTGCTACAATAATATGTGTGCAAGATGGATGTACATGTTTGCATAAATTAGGAAAAAAACTAGCAATATGTTAATAAGTTAAATGTGCATTCAGAGTTTAAAAAAAATGTCATAGCCAAGATGTGCTGTTCAAGTGTACCTCAAAAAAGATGGCTGAGACTATGAGAAAAGACTGAAACCTTTTTTATTAAAGATACAATATTTCTTTCTATATAATTTAAGTATGTTTCTTGCACGATTTTTACTCAGGCACTTAGCATTTTCCTGGAGAATGTAGTTGTAGTCAGGCATCTCAGGAGACACAGTTGCCATGCTTCAGGGTGAGTGAGCCAACTGTGGTGAACATCACTTTGATTGTGTTAATGGTTCCCATGGCGATAGGGCACCTGCATGTTGCAGGCAAATCAGAGATATTGGCCTTCCAAGAATTTCAACATTCTGTATTTGTTGCTTATTTGTTGTGCTGTAGTGGAGATGGAAATGTGCCACAATAAGGTTCTTTACTGGAAAGGAATGAAGCAAATGACTAAATATGGAAAATGCAGTAAGAAAGTAAGTCACTAAACTGTCTTTTTTCCAAAACAAGATTTCAAAGTTTATCTTTTCCCATTTCACCCAGTCCTTAAATTGAATCATGAAGGTAGTGGACCTTTGACCCAAGCGGTGAGGGAATTTGGTAATTAGTGCTGACTGCCACCTTCCTGGCTCTCCTGCGATGGCTGAAGAGAACGTGTTCATTAAGATGAAGCCCTGTGACCTGCAGCCGGTAGATAACCCTCAAAACCCTTTAATCCAGGCTCTCTCACATCTGGACCATTCCCTAGCTTCTAAAAGAGACCTGCTTTACCCTACTGGCCATAATTTCTTAGTTCTATCCAACAATTATTTCACTCAAGAATCCAGGAAGCTTCTTTTGAAGATTAAAGAAAATAAAGTTTCTGTGGAGGAGAAAGAATTAAATTACAGAAGAAAGGAAGAAAAATTAAAGACTTCAGACTCTGGCTGAGGAATAGAGACCGTGGCGCAACGTACAACAAAACTTCTTAAAAATGACTTGCATTTATCAAATAATCAATGTTTTTAGAAATTACAATTAGTTGTTTTAATGTGTTTTCCTTGGCAAGATTGGATCGGTCTGCATTACACAATCCTCTGGTGGATTCGCTAAGATATTATGTTGAAGGCATTTCTCATAGAAACCAAAGTTACTGGCATAAGGCCCCACATATTGGAAAGCTCCTTTATTGATTGTTCATGGTCCCAGATAGCCTAAGGCAGATTTCACATCCTGGCCACAATTCTACTTTCCAGTTATACACAGCCTTTATTATACGTGATCCTCTGATATATATATACTGAGATAACACAATGAAACGGCCTTAAGCTTTAGAGATTGGTTCATTATTTTGTTACAAATATGTAACTTTGGGCTTACAGCTTGTATCCACTCTAACTGTTAAGAAAGAAATAAAATCTACAAAAAATAATAAAAAGAAAGTAGCTATGCCAAGACTTTGAACCCTGTTCCAAGTTTGGCTTGGCTCAAGAGTGGGTCAGAACTCAGGATGTGCTTGGTTACACTCTCCTAAACCCTAATCCCAAGCTCTTCCTCTCTCTCTTCTCACTCTATGCTTTATGTTCTCCCCCACTGATTTGTTCCAATTAATCTTTTATCTCCTAAGCCTGTAGCTGCATGGACCATTCTCTTCTGCCAAACATGGGATTGCACGTCAGGCTCAGAAAATCAGGACAGGCTAGAACTGTGGGCTTTTCGAGCATTGTTCTGTTCTGACTGTTTTGGAACCTGTATTGATGTGACAGAGAGGGGATGGTGCCAAGTTCTAGCTTTGGGAGAAAAGAATCCAACGGCTGCTATCTGCTACCTCTTATGGAGGAATTATCCTCTGGTATGGAGAGAGACTGCTTTACAGAAGAGCTCTTCTGCTCTGCATGGAGAGTTCTGGGTCTCAGAAGGCTTTCACATGTCCTCCTCCTCAATGTCAGAGTAAGGGAATGGCAGATTGGATTAACAGAATTTGAATTTATAACATATACAGTGCATTTGTGAATGAGAAGAAAAGGACAGTGTGCATAAATATGTGTGGTTGATGTTAATATTGAGCGACTATTGAGGCTAGATTTTTAGTTATCTATTTCTGTTCATTGTTATTTAGTTTGTATGGGTTGTAGCAATATTCTGGAAGTTTCTTTGTTGAGGTGTAGTTTTGGTTAACCCCTTAATTGCTGTCCAATACTCGCTCCAGCCATCCTCATAATGTTAGGAGAGAAAGCATTTCCCATCCTATATCTGAGAAATGTTGCTTTCAATTCTAACAAGTGTCTGAATGAATCTCACAGGAAGTGATGGTTGTGAGGCAGGGTTAGGCAGCAGGAATGGGGTTTATGCTTCTGTTTGCTTCGAGCGATCATCCTTTGTTAGCCCCCTTCCCTGACAACCAATGAAATGATTGCATATGACAGGAGAGTCTTTTTCAGCCTTATCTAAGTGGAAAAAATCTTCAAAGATCCAGGCATGGCAGTAAGATACAGAATAATGTAATTATTAATATAAAAAATTATTTAATTTGGCAATTGTTTGAAAGATAAGCTGCTTTTTTGTAGAGTCTTCAGCAATTAAAATCATTGATTAACTGAATATTTAAAATTGGGTAGGAGTAGGAGTGTTAATAAAAACCCAAATTGGTCAACCACATGTGAAGGTGTAAAGCATGGTGCCAGCAACATCAGAGTCATAGGTTCAATTCCCAGGGATCACATGATGACATCATGATCGATTGTGTGAAGTAAAGAACTATAAACAGAGTGTTTAAAGTCATCATTCATGTTGAAAATTCATAGATAAAAATATATTTAATCTGTATATATATATATATTCATACATTACTGTAACATTACATTTTGAATACTGTATATATGATGTAACATGAATGCATGTGTGTGTGTGTGTGTTTATATATATATATATATATATATATATATATATGATGTTACAGTAAAACCTGCAGTAATGTTTTTGTTAACTTTAGAGAACATTAGCCAATGTTCTGCAAATGTTCTCTGCTAGCTGGGATAGACATTGTCATTATTAGGCGTAGAGAACAGACTGAGAGAAAGGCTCAGCAAAGGCAAGTGACATTCCTTTTGCACATTTGCCATTATGTTCTCACCCCTGTCCAATATCTATTCTCTCAGTTATTACTGGAGTCAATACAGGGCTGGGGAGGCAACTTCTGAGGGATTGATCCTGCATTCTTCTCAGGTCAGCTTGGGAATCAATTGTGTTGTCTGACAGAAGAGGGGCTGACTCTGGGTCCTGTGGGGAGAATGGTCTGAGTTTGGCTGCTTGTTTGTTTAGAATCAAATGGAGCCATTGGCATGCATGAGGCAATCTTGAGCAAATTTATATACGCAAGAACAAGGAAGGCACACGGCGCGGTCCAGGGCTAAAAATCTCAATCATGGACGCTTGTGATTAGGGAAGACGGCTATCGATCTGTTTAGACACTCTCGTTCGTATTCAGCCACTGACGGTTGAGATGCGATTTCTCAAAAAGAAAAACATCTCGATTGATTGTGGCCCTGAAAATAACTTTTTGGAACAGGACCAAGATAATGTTGCTTTTGTGAATTTTCACTTAAAGTAAACGCATCCGTGGATCTAGATTCCTGTGACCTGCTCCTGTTTGAGATGAACCGTAATCAGAATTGCTGATAGTGAGTCGAAGAACAAATCACTATGATCACTGTGGGGCCAGATCGCTAATGGAGGTTCACACAGAGAAAACTCCACAAGTAGGAACAAGATAATGATATCTGACTCATAATGTTTAAAAAGCCTCCAATTACTGTGTGGTTCACTTACTGCTAACATATGTGACTGGAGCTAATCATAGTAGCTAAACACTCTGTTATGTAAAAGTGTTTCATGAGGACCTTGACATATTTTGTATTTTAAAATGAAACATTTCCTTTTTCTTTTCATTTGATGGTTCAAAACTGTTTTGGTCTGGTGATAAAAGTTTTGACAATTTTATAACGCAGCCATATAAATATAAGAAATATTTAGTTATTTTATGTTACGTAACATGATTTTAACTGCAGAAAAGATTACTTTAACAGTCTGTGAATTTGTCATTTTACCAAACTGATGCCATTTGTTGTCTTTTAGGTTCCAATCAAAACATAATGTGAGATATAATCAGGGTTGAGTGTGATAGTAGACGGTTGTGTCTTAAACGGTCTGTAAACGTTTCTTACCTGTTTTTAAAATGAAAGCGCATTGGCAGGCTGCCGCATGCACTATATACAGCACATGCTGTCTTCACAATGGTGTTAATTATTAAAGCACTTGTTAATTGTTAATACTGTACCATACTTAATATCATTGTTGCATAAAACATCACGCCCTTCCTGGAGCTCCTAAGCCCAATTTATGTGCTTTTCTTTTTTCTTCCTCTCTTCTTTTTTTCTTTTATGAAAGACATAATTAATTCTGCACAGGCTCCTTTGTCTCGGGAGGGAAACTACTCCAGTTTTCATTACCTTTTGCCCTCTGGACCGCTATTAATCTGCACTCTCTAACCATTTGGTAAACAAAACAGAAATGCAAGGGGAGCAAAAGAGGGCTGGAGGTTGAAAGACAACAGAAGCAAATTGTTGTTCACACTTCCATCATCAGGCCTCTGTGGTATTGCAGTTATAATGAGATATAATCCAAGTTCAGAGCTAGAGGATGCTGTTAAGGTCAGGATGCTCCGCTCTGATTCTGATTATATCTGCAGTATATACTAATACTAATATATACAATAACTGTTATTGAATATGAAAGCTTATATATGGTATAAGCTAAAATCTCCTCAACAGGAAAATTGCTCTCTTCTTCTTTAATCATTTTTTCTTCTCTCCTCACTTCTTTTTTCTTTTTTTTATCCTATCTTCTTTTCTCTTTATTTTTTTCTTCTCTTCTTAGCTCTCATCTTCTCTCCTTTTTCTCTACTCTTTTCTTTTCTCTCCTGCTTTTCACTTTTTTCATCTTTCCTCTCCTATTCTCTCTTCTTCTCTCATCCCCTTTTTTCTTCTCTCCTCTTCTTCCACCTTTTCTCAACTTATTTCCAGGAAAATAAAGTTAAACTTCTTCATTCTGCAGTGTGTTCTAAAGCCCACAGCACTTTCTGTATACAGTATAAAGTTGAATATTATTTCTGGCACAATGCTAACATTCTCATATAGGAACAAATTTTTGCTGAGATGATGTTTGGCAAAAAATAAATAAGCATTGCCCAATGATGGTGGCGTCTGCTGTTCCCCCTCGCATTGTACAGGAAAGAGACAGAGACTTACAACCTAAGGTGTTTTGCTAGCTCTGTGTTTGTGTATCACGCTAGCATCTCTGCTAGGAGTGAAATATGGGGCGACTGCATCCAAATCTGTTTTTTTGCTGAATATTTTTTGCCTGTGGAAGATTCCCCTAAAGCTGTCTGAACATTAAAATAACAAACTCAAAAGAATTAAATGAGATGGGCATTAAAAACGTTAGCAGGCGATTAACTGTATTTAAGACACAGTTTTATTTCAAATGCATAAACGCCTCACACGGCTTGCAGCTTTTCATATTCATAAATAATATTTTAACACAGAATCTTCAAACAGAGACATTTTACACATTATTCTCCTAAGAGCTCTATTTAAGCTTTCGATCACAGACCAAGATGTGAAGCTTCTTGGTCACATGGTCACATGATGTCATAGGTATGTTTCTTTTTACATCCTCTCTGGCTGTCTGACAGGCTGTGAGATGCTTTTCAGGAAGGGAGGGAAGTGCTAACAAGTCCAGCCACTTTAAGATCATGAAAAAAGCTGTGCTAGAGTTCCTAAAGGACATCATTTTAAGCTATTCGTTCCCTGAGGAGAGAGATAGAAGCCAGGGCTGGATTTTGGGAGTTATTTATGAGAATTATTCAAGTGCATCACATCACAATAGCACATCTGCACCTATGTTCTAAATCCAGCTTTAATGTATCAGAACTCATGTTGGTGTAATTTAAGCATTCTGGGTATTATCACCCAAAAACTGCCTTGCTTGGGGATGTATCTCTGGTTTTGCCCCCGACCCCTTTGACTTGTCAGAAAAGATTGCAGAAGAAGCAATGCCTCCAGATTCAACTGCAATTAACTAACAATCTGTTATATTGTAATGATATGCATGGAAACCAGCTTGCTTAAGTAAGGAACTGTCAAATGAAATGAAATAAGTCTCAAATTGCCTTAAGCAAAGCAGACTCTGAACAGAACAGTCATACCCTTGAAGCTACAGGTTTTTAAGCCCAAAGCAATGCTTTAAATTTGGATTAATTTTGAATTAAGTTCATGTTGCTCACAGACAAAACATGCTTAGCTTTTAACTCCTTCCCTGGTAACACTTTTTGATAGTCCACTGACTGCAAGTAAATATTGGTATTTGCAACTACTTGTCAACTGCCAGTCACTTAAGGACTAGTTAAGTATTAGTAGACTGGCTGCATATGCTTATACTCATCTTTTAACACTTTGTGATTGTCCCCCAACAGACGTTTTACTTACTATAAGTAACTGTGCAAGATGTATTAATCTACTAACCATAGCCTCAACCTAGGGGTCTACTAATACTCTAATAAGAGTTGACATGTAGCTGCAAAGTTACTTATAGTTATTATAACATCTAAAGTGGGTTATTAAAATAAAGTGTAGCGCCTTCCTGTTCTGTCTGGAGAACAGAAGGTGAACGAAAATTAAATTCTGTTATCATTTACTTTAATGTGATTCCAAGCCTCATACTAATGTTCATTAAAATGAATAGGGTCCAGGGTTTCTCATGACAGAATTTGTATTTTTGGGTGATCTGGCCCTTTCATATTTTCATAGTCATATTTTTAGATTTTTTTTTAAAAAAAAGCATGTTTGTGTGCATCTCTTGTTTATCTGAAGTGTTTTCAATATCCTGATCGGATGATGTTGTTTAGCCTTTTTTACAGCTGGTCCTGGGTCAGTGAGTGACACTTCTCTCAGGAAACGGTTTACAAGTCAAGATGATAAGGACTTAATAACTCAAGGTAGCACACAAAATGGCCGACAAAAATAACAAGCATTTACTCAAAAGAGGTCTGCCCACTGACTACTTAGAGCTTCTGAAACCTATTAAACGCTTCAGCAGACGCTATTAATGGAGGCAGCCTGGGAGGTCAAGGGTACAATCTCGATCTGGAATTGAGTCAAGTTAAACCTCAAAATGAGAAAGGTTGGGGGGGAGAGAGAGAGAGACAAGGAGAGAGAAAGTGCAGAAAACAAGTCTCTAGGGTTGCCTGCCAATTCAAGGGTAATTTAATCAAAATCAGGCAAATACTCTCGCTAGGGAAGGAGTGTTGAAAATTGATTGAACAGCCATGCTGGCGATATGATGTCAGCACAACCCCATGTGACATCATTACAAGTAAAGGTCACGCTGCTTCTCACTTTCATTACAGCTCTGGCACACCTACACAACCCTGAAAGTCAAACCTTACTGTTCAACAGACTGACTGCTGCAGTACTTATTTGTTAATTATCTCGCCTTTGTTATGTGGAGAAAAAGTCCACAGTATTTGTAGCTGTCTACAAAAAACAACATTTTAAACCAACTCAAACATCTGCAAGTACCACATGCAACTGAATCAACATCCTTGTTGCTTCTGGAACCAGATTCGACCCAGCTGACAATTTTATGTTGTAAGATCATTTCCATTAAGTCTTAAAAATGTGTAGTTGTGTTATTGTTTCTGCATAGTAAATCTGTCATGTTCTGTCTTTCAACACTTCACTAACAATTTAAGAATAACGTAAAATTATAAAAAGGTTCTGCTACAATTATTGCAAGAGTGTTTTTCATAACTTAGAGAGATTATTAGCCAACATTCTGAGAACATTTCTTGTTAAGTGCGTATGAATCAGTCAAGTTTATGGATTATGCTAAGGTGATTGTTAGAGGCTTTTATACCATTTAAATTAACATGTTTATTTCCCTTTTAAAATTTAAGGGAAACAGAGATTTGACCTTTGATATGTAAAGAATATACATGTTGTGAATTAAGTCACATGAAATCAAATGTTTGTGGAAAATGATTATAAACAAAGGTTCTACTTTGTAGCATCATAGTGTTATAGTTTCTTTCATATTTTCACTTATCCCATGATTGTGTTTAGATTTTTCCTGGGATGAGTAAATAATGCCAGAATATTTATTTTCAGGTGACTTTCCCTTTAAGCTAAAAAAGCTGTTTGTTTATAATAAAAGAGTGGCCTATATTGAGTAAGACACAATTACCCCATGGTGCTCTATTGAGTTTGGGTCCACTGCCTTTTTCCTATCAATGTTTCATTAAGATTCCATTTCCAATTAGACAAAACGCTCACTGGATGAAACTCCAGCAAACAAACAGCAAATTGCGCAAAGGTATAATGTTGCAATAGGTTCGCTTCAGTAGCCCTGGATTTGCTTGTTTCAAAGACCGATGTAAGGCATGTACTTTCAGGCTTTTCCTGGTTAATAAACACAGAAAGCATAAATTGAAAGCAATTCTAATGCAATGCGTAAAGGTTTTGTTGCTAGATGTTAACAGATAAGTGCAGATATTTTGCATGCAACGAAAAGCAATGTTAATGTTGCTTAGTTTTAATCGGAAAATAGTACATTTGGGGATTATATTTTGACTTCCAGGTTTCTGCATTGAGTCAGTGTTGCAGGATGTGACCTATTCTTTAGTTCTCGTCTACATCAACAGTCTCATATTTATTCATGAGACAACACAGCCTAATCCAATGAAAAGTGCTGCCTCATAATTACTGGTTTTAGTTTTCTCCACAATGCTGTCAGAGTGACACCTTTGAAATGTTTGTGTGCAACCAGCATTTATTACGATGGGAGTGTTTCGATTTATAGAGAGGTGAAATGAAACGCATTTGACACAAGGCGCAGTGTGACTGACACTGGTAAACTCAGCTTTACAAATACCACACATTCATCCTTACTTTAACAGATCACTTTAATGTGTGAATTAATGTCACAGTACACAGTTCCATACAGGGTTACAAATATTTGCCATTTATTTGTGTGTTGGATTACAGGTGCAAAATGATCTGTCTGTGTTTGTGTTGTGCGTTAACAAAAGCAGTTTAATATATCTTTGCATTTTGTTTTGTGCAACTGTTAGTTGCAGTGTGCATTCGTGAGAACCTATTAACTCCATTACAGCAAAATAACCCGTTCTAAAGCATAGACGGTTATTTTCTATTTCCCCTTCTGCCTCCACATTGCAGCTTTCCACACTTGTTTATTTGCATATTTCAAGCCTGTAGTCTCGAAATGACACTTTGAGAACCTCAACATACTGTTCTGCCTGTTTATGCATTCGTATCGCAAAACTTGAATCTGGTTCTTTAATCAATTTCTTTGTCTTGTTTCCTCAATAATATATTTAAACATTTCTAAAACAAGAAACATTTACTTGAGATGCAACATTTTCTGAGGATATTAAGTATTAAATTGTTTATTTTTTCTTATGCCATTGGCACATTGTTTTTTGTTTAAGTGAGTTACGCTAAATGTTGTTTTTGTTTTAAAAAGAATACAACACTTGCCAGTGGAGTAAGAAAAATAAAATCTCTAAAAACAAGCCTTAACAAAAAAGGCGTTTTTAATTTTTTTTGTTTAACTTGTTCAAGGATGTTTAGATCATTTTATCAAGAAAACTAGTTAAAGGATAGATGCTTCTGAAGGGTGTTGCCATCATTGTAACCAAGTGATCTGGTATCTGCTTAAAGTAGTTCACGCTAGCGCTAAATATACCTCCACTGCTGTAACAAAATAGTGTATCAAAACAAACAGCAATAGCATTTCAAAAATGAGACTGAATGTTTTTTCTGAAATAAGGATTATAAAAGGGATAGTGGTTGATGATTGGTCAGTGCTCATGGTTTATTTACAATAATGTCCAGCTGTTAGTATATCTGTGTGGCATCATTATTTGTATTGTATAAACATGTTTTGTTACAGTTTATAGGTCAGGGACTATATGTACTACAGTAGAATTTTTTTGTTTTACCTACAAAAAACAATAATCGTTTGTATTGTCAGTTTCATGCTATGACTAAAGATGCCCCTTAGCCATGGCTAGTTAACAATATAGCGCATCCACTCATACCTTATTGCTTCAATATATACATATTTTAGTACAGATATACTTCAGTCCCTAGGAAAGCAATGATTTTGAATGATTTGCCAATTTCTGAAATTTGGAAAGCTGCTCTCGGCCATGTTCCTTGCTAAGGTGATGAATGACACCTGGTAACAGTCACTGTGAGCTTTCAGTTGCTGAATTCTCACCACTGCATAGTTCCCTGTCCAGGTGATGCTAACGCAGGATGTTATGTCATCAAGTACATGTCAAGTCAACGAATGCAAATTAGGCATCCAGTAACGGTCAACCAACAAATGAAATAACACCCGAGGAAATGTTTAGCATTCTGTCAAGAGGCGCCAAAAACACTGAGGTGGAGAAAGAGAGAAATAATGCAAAAACCAAGAAGGAAAAAAATTGAAAACACAAACAAACTCTCTCACACATACACACACACACACACACACACACACACTCTCACACAAACATAAAATGAAGCCGAGCCATGTTCTCATTACTGTCACCTAAAGATGCTCTGCTTGCGGAGGCGAGGTGTCTGAGCCCATGACAGATTCAGGTCCGGAGAAACGGCTCGATTTTACCATTGAGGCAGAATTGGGAATGACAGCTGGCGTCAGGAGTGCGGCAGGAACTTTATTCTCCAGGAGAAAGGAGAAAACTGCCATAGAGCGAAAACATGGAGGAACTGTGTTTTGGCAGTATAGCAATACACAAAACTCTTTTTATTTGTTGTTTTTGTAACTCAGTTATCATGAATAATGAAAAGAGAATATGCACATATGTCATTAATATATAGGTGTAAGTTAGCAATAATTTACTAAATGTATGAAAAATGTTCATTAAATTCATGTTTTTCACAATTATATTTAGCATATCATTTATGATATCATATGTATCATTTCATTGAAATGCCCACTTGCTTTTTGGGTTAACAGTAATAACTAGTAACCTGTAAGTGTCACAATGAAAGAGAAAAATGGACACTGAATATAGCACTTATTTTTCTTGCAACTTTATCTTCCCAGCTGACAGGAAACATTCTGAGAACAGCACTCTTTAAAAGTTCTCTTAAAGTTACCAAAACACATTTTAGTAGTATTGTTGTTAGCACTTTTTAATGTTATACATCAATTTTCGAAAACATTATTCTTAAGTTGCTAGTACAGAATTTAAAAAAATTGAATAATGTTCCTAGAACTAAGCAATAATGTTAATACAGCATCTGAAAATGTTCTTACGACCTAAAATTGTTAGCTGGGTTGCTCTGTTTTCTATTTTATGCAAATGTTGTACAGCCAGTGAAAGGGTCACTCGACAATACCAACAAATGACAAAATAGATGAGACTTTTTTTTATCTTTTACTCTCTGCTTTCCTCTGTTCTCTCTTTTTGTCTCTGCTATGCAGAGCACATTCAAATCATGTTCCTTTAGAACAAAGACTTCCTATTGTACAGATTTAGTAAAATGCTGTTTGTCATGTTCTCATCATTATATTCACCTGTGCAATCTGTAGAGGAACCAATAGAGGAACCAATGGTTCTGCATTCAGAAGAGCTTGTCTGGACAGCAGCTCTTTAAAGGGGACGTGTTTATTCAGTAAAATCCAAATATCAAATAGGTTTAATGTTTTGGATGGTTATAAAAAAACCCTCTCAGGCAAACTCTGCCTTGTGGATGCATCTCATTAGCATCCATGAATTCTTTTATTGTAGGTGTAATGCACCTACAAAAGCAGTTGCTGTTCTTTGGTGGAGACGTGAGAGTTTCAAATGTACATCATGTTTTCAGTGAGAGCAGGGCTTTGTCACATGATTGTGCTGTATGTATCTGTGCGCTGGTGGAGACAGAGTAGAAGTAGACTCAAATGTTGCTGTACAGGGGACAAGATTTAGACCTGTCACTCAACTGCTCACAGGCATTCTTGATAACCACATCCTGCCACAGTCCTTTTCACTCAGTGATGGCATGAAGCTGCTATCATTGTAGAACAAATAAAGCATTTTTGGGCAGGTTTTGGGCATTTTTTCATTTTCAGGCCACATTTTAAAGCTGCAGTCCGTAACTTTTGTGTGTTTAATAATGAACAAAAATCAGTTATTAAGTCCAACAATACACTAAAACAATAATTAATCATTTGAACTGACAGGTATGTCTTTATTTAACTTAATTTGACTCCCATATATATATATATATATAATTAAATGTATGTAAAGTAACCTGCAATTTTATGTTTCAACAGAGATGGCAGTAGAGAGGCGAAGTTACTGATTGCAGCTCTAAAATTACATTTATTACAGGCATCTGTGATCATGTGCTGGTTTAGTTGAGATCTGTGTAGTTATGACTAAAACGTCCGTGTCTGTTTTCTGCATATGTGTGTCAGGGAAGGTCATATGCGCTGCATGTTTCACAAAACCTTTGGAAAGAAACAACATGAGAAATGTAGCTTTAGTTTCGGTATTTGAGGAAGGTCAAAATACATTAGAAGTGCTGGGAAAACATAATATACCGCAATCACAGATATTCCTGTCCTGACGAGATTAGATTTCTCAGAGGACCCTAGAGTTAGCTTAGTAATTTTCTCCATCATTTTTACTAAGGTTGTGCAAGGGGGAAAAAAACGGCGTGTTCGATTTGAACTGGATTAAAATCACAAATTACGTCTGTGAAATACAAATTAACTTCGCCTCCGCACGGAAGACTGGTCCTGTCTGACTACAGCTTTAGACTAATAGCAAAACAAAACAACGACTACAATCACGTCTTTATATCTTTGATATATGAATGCACAAATTACAGTTATATGTCATATATCAAAAGTGTTATCCTAAGTTGTTAGTAAAGCAACTTTTAAAACATTACAGAATTTATGAAATGTGTAAATGCCATTATTATCACAAAGCAATACTGTTAATACAACACTGTTCTTGCAACCTAAAATTGTTAGTTGGGATGTGACCCAAATGTCATAGTACCAATGTGATTTTGAGGCTTGTTCCTTGTTAGATCCTGTCTCTCTTATGAAGAGTGTCATCTTAAATACTTATGGTCCCACCTCCATCATTTTCCTGAGGTGAATAACTTGCATCAGGGTGACACAAATGAATGAAAAGAAGGAAAATGGAGGATTGGAAATAGGAACAAATGATGCCGTAAATTGAACATGACAACCCTTTGATTGTAATCTCCAAGAATATTTTTTTTTGGTGCTTGAGGAGAATAAAATATCCTCAATATGAGAGATTTGAATATAGAACTCACAACTAAGAGGTTTACATCTTAACATTATCACAAGAACCAAAAACATTCTTGTTGTAATGTTAATAGAACCTTTTTCATCATATTTAATATCAAAAACATTATTGCTATAGTTGTTAGTGGAACGTTTTAAAAACATTCTAGAATTAAAGATTAATGTTCTTATAACCAAGAACTTCCATTAATACAACAATGTTCCCCTCAAAGCAGATCACACTCTTATGTTTCTCCTCAGCGACCAGCACAAACGTCTGCATGTCTGCTTAAAGCCTTTTATCCTCATTTAAATCCCAACAGCATTCGGAACGTCTGAAACGTGTTACAGTTAAGGCAATGCAGATGTTTTGATTTATACCATAAGCTCTATATACCGGTCCATAACAACTGAGAAATTCGCTTCATTACTGCAAAGTAACTTTAAGTTAGAAAGTTCTTAAATAGAATGTAACAAGTTAACTTTCACTGTAGTGTTCAATCAGTTCATTATCACCCATTAGCATTCAGCGCATCACCAATGAGCAACATTTCCAAGTGTTCAAACATGTACCAAACAACATCTGGAACAGCCTTTCTGTTGATTCACAAGAACAAGCGAACGGGGCCCACATATCTGTACCTCAAATGCATCTTTAATGAAAGAATTAATATGAAGGGACTTTGTTTTACATTAAGGGATTATACATCTGTGAGCACTTTGTACTTTTCTCTGATAGATTTGAAAGAGAAAACTTTTATTGAAGTTGCCCTTCACAAAGCACTGCTCAAAATACAAATGAACCTTTTTCAAAGCGCAGCAAATAGTAAACTCTCTCTGTCTGTCACACACACACGCAAGATATCCTTGTGTTGAGTCTGTGTCTGAAGTTTGTCACTTCAGCATGTTTCATGGTCTTAATCTCTCATTTTGCACTAAGACTAATTTTAAATGAAAAGTTTAAAGCGATCAGATAGACATTCATTTGCCTAGTCAGACTAGCCTATTTTCTCAATACAATAAAATGCATTTTATCTTACAAATTCTGATCCCATGAGTTTTCAAAAGTACAGGAGGCATACGGACCAATTGGACTGTCCATACTGACTTAAATAGACCTGACCAGCTTTACAACAGGAGAAACAGGATAAAACATGGTTTTGTGTTCTTACTGTATGTGTATGTGACTGTCTTCTCTACAGTAGTAAAGGACATTTTAAAAGGACAAACAGTGGGGCTCAATTTCCTCCTGTGAAAATTTTTTAGCCTTTATTTTTTGTGTACTACAGTTTATACAGTATTTTTAAATATATAATCAGCATAACAGTTTGAGTGAAATGTTTATTAGACACATTTACATGAGTTATTGAATTTCCTAGTATTTGTTATGACAGCGTGCACTTGAGCTGTCATGGACTTCAAATTTAAGCAAAACTTGATGTTTCATATTTTCCCAACGTGATTTGAGATGTGCACTTCAATGCTAGCCAGAAAATCTGACCTTTATCTGCCAACTTTTACTTAGTTTATTAGTCACCTAGAAAAAGTGCTTAATCTTGTATGCTTCTTATTCATTTTACGTGATCAAAATCCTAAAACTTTATATTTGAGCAAGATTAATGAATTCCAGATTTTAATGTGAACTCAGATGTTTTGGACCCTGCTGTACATGACTGAAATAAGCTTAAAAATTCTTGCGAGACCAGTTTCATTCTAGAGGCATCTGTGCCACCACACACACACATGCACACACACACACACTTCATTGAGACTGGCCACTGAAAAGCGTCTCCGATGACTACCATTAACATGCCAAAAGACAGATGTTAATGGCTGGTTTGCTAGCGCTGACGTTTTGTAGCATGTTATTACCTCGGTCCAGATGTCAGTGGGGGAGAGAGACTCCCATTGCTCATCTCTCTCTCTCTCTCTTTCTCTGTTTGTTCACCAGCCTATTGTTTGCCCTGATGTTCTTCCTCCGTAATGCCATTTAGGGGCCCATGGGCCCATATGTGAATGTCTCCACAGAGCCCAGCAAGATGTTATCTGCTATTTTAGCACATTACTTTATCGCTGGTCTCATGCCTTCCTGTTTGTGCATTTTAATGCACCTTAAACTTCTTTAGGTGTTTTCAGTATTGTATAAATTATATATTCCAAGCAATAGCAAAAATAATGCTTGACACAGACTGTAAACAGTGCTAGATCATTTCTATGCAACAAAAAGAACAATGATGCAGTACAGTGATGCTAATAATTGATTTGTGAGGAGGGCATAGATGTGCTTTATTATAAATATAACATGTTTATTGACCAATCAACATCAGGGACCAAAATTATTCATTTTATAATCAATTCATTTTATAATCAATTGCAAAACATTAAAGTTAAACATTTGATAAATGTTTTCTGTGAGTTAAACACATGATCTTGATGTTGGTAGAGAACATTTCTGTCAGTTGTTTAAGTCACAGTTTTTTTTCTGTGTTTTTGATTTTTTCACAGATGTCTCAGTTGCTGTGGTGTCTCATCCTTTGTTTGCTGGTTTGGGAGAGGAATTGGATTCTGGACAACAAGGGAACAGAATCGCCCCACACAGCAGTGTTCTGCTGAGGGATACAACAATTCCCCATTTACCCAGGTTGTTATGGAGGCTAATTCTGGCTTCATTTAGCAGGTGAAGCATATTACACATCTGCTCAGCTGTGTGAGAGAGGGAGCAGTATTAAAGTCTCAACAATGAAGGGCCTATGATAGTTTATACATCATACAGGAGCACAATCTCCCTCTCTCTCTCTCACACACACACACACACACTCTCTCTCACTTACACTCTCTCTAACTCACTCTCTCTCACACACACATTCTCTCTCTCTTTCTCTCTCTCTCCCTCCATCCTCTGTTGTATGAATTTGCCTGCCAGGTGTTTGTTCCAGATTCAGAAGTTGTTTTTCTTTCACTGGGACGCTCCTTCTTTACATACACCTCTTTTATTTTCTTCTTTGTTATCTGAGAGCATTGCATTGTTAAACTTCGTCCTAATGGGAGTCGGGTAGGTGTGCTAAGCGTAAACCCACAGACATTGATCAGATCAGACAAAATTCCACTGTAGGCGAAACCCACTTCTGAGTGTTGACGCTCAGCTGATGTATAAGGTTGGATATTTTTTATCTTAAGGCGTACAGTACAGTAGCGCACTGTAAAATCTCCTCATGCCTGTGTAAAATTGCATCAGTTTGTTGATAACAGCATGCGGAATATGATTAGCCTCCTTATTAGGGACTACAGAGTGATACCTCAACCTGCAGTTCCGACTGTGCCTGAGGCAATACCGCCTCAGACACACACACACACATACATATGGAAACACGCTACTGTAAGACTTAGGGAGCATCTGAATGCTCCACACAGATACTGAAATCCTGCCTTAAGCTAAAATTCTCAGGCGGTAAATATCTTCACACTTGTTATGGAAAATGATATTTTGAATATACGAGAGAAGTCAAACAAGTTTTTTGTTTATACAGCCAAATTTTGTTTACCCTTTAAGGCAGGGGATGAAATCAATTTGGTCTATCTTTGTTTCTCTAATGATGGAGCTGATATTTTGGACACACGATACTCATTAGGGGACTGTTGAATCAAAACATCTCTCAGAACATGCTAGATATGCCAGAACTGTGTTTGTGCTTCTGGTGCCCCACCCAGGAAAGGAAACATTCTTAGAATGTTGGCTAATGTTCTCTAAATATTCTCTCAGTGTTTTTCAAAACGTTCCTGCACAAACGTTTTTTTAATGTTATATATCTTTTACAGTGCATTAAAATTGACCACACGTTTTTGATTTTGGTGTTCAAATATTAAAGATGACAAGATAATCTCCCCAATCTTTAAACATAACATGCAAAATAATCAACACACCTTCCTTAGGCAACACAGCCAATGCAACAAGGACATGAAGCAGAGAAATATAGATTGTAGATGTAAACAAAGATATAATGAGGTGTATCACTTAAACACACTCTTACACATTCCCTACAGGCACCAGCCCATCTATATCCAGAAACACAAATTTCCTGTCCCTGGTGGACGGTGTCGGGCCTTACAACCGGCGCGTGGGTGGTCACAACACGACATATCGATTTGTGCTTTCTCTTCAGCCTTCAGTTAGATAGTATCTCTTCCGCCGCTCCCTCCCTCTTTTTCTCTCATCTTCTCTCTTTCACCCCCACCATCACCTCCATCGTGTCAGAACCATAGTCGAAGATCCGGGATTGAGCTGAGACAGTCAAAACATTGCCAGCCAGCCAAACTCTCGTAATCTCACTCTATGGCAGATGGCGCAGTCTAACCTATGGCCTTGACAGATTGCTGTCTCTCCTCACTCGTCCACAGCAATCTCGCTGTCCAAATGAGACAGAGAGAGAGAGAGAGAGAGAGAGAGGGAGAGAGAGAAAGACAGAGAGAGTTGTCGGCCCAAATAGAGGAAATTACAAATGCAGAATGATTCGCCAGCTGGGAAATGCAGTGACTACAGGCGCCTCGTGTGTCTACAGCTCCATAAATGGTTTTCAAATGAGAAAGAGGGATGGATGCAAAGTTTGGTGTATCAAAGACAAAAATAATTCCAACAATGACACTCAAAACATGAGCAGTAAAACAAATCCTGTTGGCAAGCTGGTAATTATAAACTAGATCTGCTGATGGCTTGTCATCTATAATTCAGCGGTTAGAGGAAGAGACTAGCTTTAATTAGCTGCATAGCACTGTAGCCTAACCTTCCAGCTCTCCAGTAATGAAGGAATGCTTTTGGGCCAACATGACACCGTTGGCATTTCAACTCCTCCGGGGAAAGACCAATTACGAACAATGGCAGCGCTCCGCATGGTTCAATTGAGATATTATTTAATTGTCCAAAGAATGAAGTAAGGAGGAAGTCTGATTATGGTGATGGAGAAAATGATTGATTATGGAGATAAAAACAGTTGTGCATTATAAGGATTGACTGTTTGGGAATTTACTATACTTTAAACAAGTGTTACATTTTACATGCAGTTTTATCTTTTCCATTTCAGATTTTTCACAGAAGTGTTTTTTTCTCCTATTTTCCTGCTCGCTCGTTCTTTTAATTTATTTATTTTGTGCCTGGAATTATAGATCAGATTGTAATTTACATGGTAAGGCCTTCTTAATGTTCTATTCAAGAGCACAGCATTATTCCACAGCAGGATTTAAAATAAGGATCAAGTAAAGTTCATGTTTTGGCTAATGCTACATAAATCACATGTTTTGTGGGCCCGGGGAACAGCGGCCAATTAACCCAGATGTGCTGGCAGAGTTTGAGAGCGTTTCACATAAGATATGGACATTGATCGGACTTCACGAGCTGGAGAAAGAGTGTATTATCAGGACAAGAACATTATCATTATCAGTACAAGTTCTGTCTCAGCCCATTTAGAGGGATGGGGAGGAGAACATTATGGTGCTGCCTGTCTTTAGTTAACAGGTAACATTCTCAGAACGTTCTCTCAAAGTTACAGTACCAAACCTTTCTTGCAGTAATATAATATCCTGCTTCATATCATGTATATCAAACACATTTCAGGACCATTTCTAGAATGTTCCTAGAACAGTCAAAATAGCATTTTTAACATTTTGTTACCTTATGGAAACATTGGGGGAACATTCTTACCAACTAAAATTGTCAGCTGGGTCTAAGTGTGAAACAAGCATCAAGTGTCTGATCTGATCTGTTTTTTTTGTATTTATTTTTATTGATTTTATTTTTAGTGTTCTGACCCACAATGATTATTATAAATTCATATAACAATAATTATTTTTTTATCAGTCAGGTGCAAAACAAACTGAACGAAATGAAAGGTGAACAAACAAGTTTTTCAATTAAAAATATTTTTGTGACTGAAAGTCTTTCACGTACATTCATTTTATATTTTCTTTGTTATCTCACACAATCACCTTTATTTCCTTTCTTTTCTCTCAGCTTCAGGACAGACTCGTGATCTTTCTGATAAATATTACAAGATATTTCTGGATCTCGAAATGTTTAGAAATAGGGAGATGAACCTATTAACATCTCTAAAGAGAGTGTGTGCACCCTAATTAACAAAGTAATGACAAAAAAAAGTAAAAGAAAGAAGTTTCATTTCCGCTAGTGTGTCACAGAGGGCCTAATACACACATAATAAAGCTCTTTACATTCTCTCTATTGTCACTCACTGTTTGAGGCTAATTGGATTTTGAAAATGAGTCACATTACGTCAAGGGGACAGTTCCTGATTTCAGTTAATTTCAGTGTGAATGTCTGGTCTATCTTTGGGAATTGTAATGGATTCCAGAGCTATATGCTAAGAAAAGAGGCATTTATGTGCTATTTAAGCAAATTAGGAAATGAGTAGGGAATGACCATCTGCGATTTTAGCAATATAGCATCGCAATGGGAAAATTGAATTAGAATAGTTCATCCAGGTTTAGTGCAGGTTAAGTTCTGTCCACGGAATTTGTGACAAAATGTTGATTTGCTACAAAAATGTGATGTTTTTGAAAAGAAGCAAACAACTGAGGTTATGGTAAGACACTTATCCACACAGTGGATAAACACAAGGCCAGGCAATTAAAATGCACAGTGATTTCAAAGTAGAGCTCCAAGACAAACGTGTTTGCATGATGGTTTGATAGAATTGCTTATTGACCTTGTCGGTGTAAAGCTATATTGAATCTTTCAACTTAATTGTCAAGTTAAACAAGCATAACAGAAATGGATGACAAAACTGTCTGTGAAGTGTTTGCATGGGGAAAATTCACTCACAAGAAGTTCCTATGCTTAAAAAGTGTTCCCACTCCAACAGGGACAGTTAGCCACATACTTTAGCCTATTAATCTGCACAAATTGCATAAAATCCACTGTAAGTGTGTTTTACTGTATATTAATTTTACTGTTAAAACAAGGCCAAAGGGTGAGTCATTATGAATAGATTTATAATGTGAATTAGTGAAACCCGGGTCAGCGAAGTTTTGCACCGAACTCTGCATGTTTTATCTTGTTTGCAGTGCTGCAATCGCTCCTGTTGCTTGGTAAACCTATGAAAGTTTGATTGTGTTCACACTTGATTTTTGTTAATCATGCATGTCACAACTGATTGTTGTTTAAACAGTCTTCTAGGTTTTATTAGAGAGATTAATTTACAAATCCTCTATCGAAAAACAGGACCTGATTGCGAGCACACGCATCAGCAGAGTTGTGATGGATGTGAGTGAGGGCCAAGCACTAATCGATTTAAACTTTCATTCGTACAGCACTCATTATCAGTCAAGCCGTTCCCATAATGCATTACTCTTCAAGGATGATCTGGCAACATCAGCAACATAAATCATACCTGGCTCTGTCTATTCCAATCGGCTGCTGTGGTTCTATCATCAACACATTTATTGTGTGAAGCACATAGAGTAAAAATCAGCAAATGTAGAACTTTATCAACTTAGAACTGTTATGAAGACTTTTAGAACGTCCTACATAGACCTGATCAGAACCTGAAGTGTTAAATAACAAAATAAAATTTAGTTGAGCTCCACTCAAAATGTTCTCAAAATATTGGCTATATAAGTTCTCTCAACGTTACCCAAAACATTCTTGCTTGTTAGTAGAACTCTTTAACATTATTTTTAAGAAGGTATTTTTAAGGTGCTAGTGGAATGTTTTAAAAACGTTACAGAATTTTAAAAAATGAATAACGTTTTTTATAACCAAGCAACCACATATTTAAAGCAGTTTATGTACACCAGGTGTACATAACCTGGAGTACATAAACTACGCCATCACCTGGTAATGTCGGGTTTCAATGCTAGAGATGAAGAGGCTAGTGATGAAAGATTTCACTAAGAGACACAGGAATGAAAGGTTTGAAAACTTCAGCCTCTTTCAGATAGAGAAATACCTGTAAAAAATGACAGAAGATGTGTAAGTATGAGAATGTGTGTGTGTGTGTGTGTGTGTGTGTTTGGGAAAGAATGAGGAGCCATTGCAGGGTGTCCTCCATTTTTTATGAGTCTCACCAGGTGAAAGAGCAGCCTAAAGGCTTGACCTCGACACACTCCTACCCTCTCTCTCCCGGCTACACACACACACACACCTAGTCTAGTCTAGACCGACGGGAGCTAAAGTTTTATCAGTAATGTGGTATCATCTCACCATGCGGTGATGCGGTGTGAATTTTTTCAACAGACTGAAACATCTTCGGAGCCATCAGACTATTTTCGTATAACGAAATTTTTGACTTTTTCTTCTTTTCTTTCTCCCTTTCATAGTCATGCGCGCACAACATGCAACATCAGCCACACTTCTGATCCGTGAGTGATTTAAATAATACTCAAAGACCAGCAAGCTCATGTCAAACTCAGCACAGATACGCCCCAAAAGCGAGCTTAAAAATAGTTTGTACTGGTGATAATGAGGAGGCAAGAAACTCATCAAAACATGAAGGCAGAATATAAATCATGATACAGTATTTTGCTGACACATTTCTCATCTTCACCAGCCTGCTCTGTTTATTTCCTGTGAAATCCAGCAAACTTAATTTGCTGGACGAGTTCAACCTGAACTAAGCTGCTTAGATTAATAAATGTATTTTCTATTTATCACTTTGGTTTCCTTTAAAGCTGTTTACGGTGTAAGAATGATCTGCGAGCGCTTTTTAAAAGCACGTACATTAATCTCCTTAGCTGTGCATAAATCTATTATCTGGCCATCAACACTATATGGACTGTGTGTGTGTGTGTGTGTGTGTGTGTGTGTGTGTGTGACTCTCTTCTTCTGTGCTACTTTCTCACAACTTAAAAGACTTTGACTGTAGCCCAAGAAACTTCACCTATGTGTCACACAGTGGGCGTGTCCATTAGTATGATGAAACCCTTTTCTGTTCTTATGCCCAGTATATCAATTCCTTTGATGTCATAGACTCAAATATGTTCCTGTAGACTGGATGTATACACACACACACACACGCACAAACAACAGATTTGATTCCAGGATATAATTCTGTCTAAGGCACCCAGGGGACTGTTGCTTTTTTTTCTTTTTTTAAACAGAGGAATCAATTTGAATTCCTTTCAGCTTTTTGATTCTCTTTGGTAATTGAAATTGCATGGTCCACAGACTGGTTTAATATTGTTCTTGAGTCCCTGTTTCCTGGCAGAGGCTTGCACATGTATGTGTATGTGTGTGTGTGTGTGTGTGAGAGAGAGAGAGAGAGAGAGAAAGAGAGAGAGAGGGTGGGGAATATAACAGGTTAAATTTATATTAGCTTGATTAATTCTAAATGAAGTGGCTATGACAAAAAGTCACTAAGCTTATACATAAAATAAAAATATATAGTTATATCATAAATTATATATGTAATATTATATGTTCACCCATTTCCTGTTAAGAGTTCTAATGAACATATTTACTTCAACAGCAATTTGCAAAACTTGTTTTAATTAAACCACTAAGAGTGTGATGAATTTAAATTCAAGTGCAGTGTGTGTGTGTGTGTGTGTGTGTGTGTGTAGAGCTATTAAGGGCAAATTTTAAAACAAGGTTATAGCAAATTGTGCTGACATCTGAATAAGGTATAGAATAAATAAACATGTAAATAAAGTTGCAGCAAGGTGATTATTGTGCCTGCAGTGAGTTTTAATAGGAGCAGTTCATTTATCATCAAGCATTTTAATGAAATACATCCTAAATGTATAAATACACACACACACTCAAACAAGACATGCTAATTTATAAATACCTGATAGCAGGACACGCTTGCCATTTTTATTATTGTTGCTGCATGTAAATGAGCTTTTTTGTGTGTGATCTGTTGTATGCTACCTTAGCCTTCCTGCAACAATGGAAGATTGTATGTGTTCTCAGTGCTGAAGCACACACTCTCCACGCATAGAAACTTCCTGTCAAGGTCGCATAGCTGAGCAACTCGGCGGTGAGCCATGACAGGCAAACAGTTCCATGATGAAGTTGTGCAGAGGGGCAAGCAACTCATTCAAAAGGCCAACAAATCAGTCTGGTGCATCTGTTTTGGGTGAAAGACATTTTTTTCCCCTGTCTGCAAGGGCCTATTCCCTAACCATTGAGATTTTTCATTGAGGGATATGACCTATGTGTGACATTTCAGGAGAGTAACGCTTACTGACGTGCACTATAAACTGTGTCTTCATAGTCCTATTCATCCAGTATTGGACACGCAGTGGAGGCTGTTATGTTTTGGGAATGGCGTTTGGTTATAAATGAAGGAAGCAAGCAAAGGCCTGGCATGGTGACATAAGCATTCATGGCAACATAGTGTGTTGAAATACAACTCTAGCTGAAGAGAAATTGCCTTCATAAAAGAACATAGCTCAGTGCTTTGAATGGTTCAGGTGTGGGATGTAGTGTTATATTGTGAGTTAAATAACTGATGTATGGCTTGATGTTTTGATGGAGGCGCTTTGAGGTGCCATTTGTACTGTAATTGGAGTCATCCTTTTTGGGAACTTCCTGCAAAAGTGTTTTGCACGTTTTCATTTGCTTCTGCTGTCTTGAAATTGCACGCTGTTTACAAAAAAGAAAGATGAGCGCTTGTCCACCATGGAGACGGTTAGGTTCGCATTGTACCCTGTTTTCCTCAAGTCTCATGTATTTAGGTGTATTTTATTCTTTAAACTCTGTGTAAATGCCCTGCTGTGGCATTCACATTCGATCCTGGTTTTCATGCAGATCGGCCCATAAACCAACAAAACGGACGCTGTCCATGGTGCTGAAAAGTGCATGGCTATCAAAACACAAAGAAATTCTCACTGTACCAAATACCATGTAGCTGGAGCCACATTTGCATGTATTCCCTTTGAAACCTCAGTCAATTTCATATGAGCCAAAGTAGCACCCTGGACTCTCATTTGTAGAGAATGTCTCTTTATGTGCTGAACAAACCATGCATGGTAACTGTGAACCCCAGCATGTAGTCCTGGAATAAAAGTTATTCCAGAACATTCTAACTTATTACATTATAGCAGGTAAACCTAATTGGGAGACCACAGTTTTTCTCAATTGACAGAGTCTTGGCAATACCTTGTATTAGAAAAATTACTTGGAAGACCATTATTCTATATATGTTTAAGCACATACAGAGAACCAGTAAGTACCGTCTGTGAGGAAAATGCAATTACTGCTCAACATTAAAGCTGACCTGACAAAGAAGCCATATTAACCAGCTGCACAGACCCTTTTAAACCCTGTGAAATGGATGTGCATTGTGAGTTTGCCCACCGGTAATGTTTTATTTGCACGGATGCTTTAAATGATTTGATTTGCACAAACTGTATCTACAATAAAATGATTCATGTTAGTTCTTCGCATTTTGACGCATTCAGACAGATGATGTTTTAATGATATTCACAAAAAGTGCTACATGCACGCGTCTGTAACAGAGTGAGATACGTATTAAATATTGAATGTTATTATCTCTTTCCTTCTGGAAATATAAAGTCTTTGAACTGGCATTTTGTTTAATATCTCTTAGAATTCAGCAGGGTCATCACTGCATTCAAACTGATTTGTTTGAATGTGCCAAAGGCAAATTATTTGACTAATTAGGAACGAGCTTGTACTTGGCTGGAATGTGACATTTGAAGCTGTTGCGAAGTGCTGTCTGCAAATGTGAAAGCACAGAGCGAGGGCAGAATTTAATCTTGAATCAGTCTGAGAATGCTTCTCTTCTTAAAAGCTGCAGATAAACGTGCAGTTTCTCTTTGTTATTGTGAGGGATGCTAAACTGCACTTTTTAAAGTGCTGTTAAACTTTAGTAGAATGGTTGTATTAACAGTCGTATTATGATCTGGTGTTTGCAGTACGTTTACACAAATAGTGTTGCTGTAGTTGATAGAAAAGAAAATAACACACATTGCAAACATCATTGTGTTTTTAGCACTAAAACATCTCCCTCATAAGTGTCTAATTAGTTTGAAAATGTTACTGTTTAACATGTGCTGGGCAAAAATATCCAAGAAGTTCATAAGATAATCATTCTTAATGCCGCCTAATCCTGTGCACCGTTTTAACTATTTTTAAGTTGGACTGGTATTTACATGTTTCCCAAGAGGAAAACAAATAAAAATAAATCATTATGGTGAAACACAACTCGCACATCCTGCCCATACCCTCACAGAACAATGCTGTCGAGTTTCTGCTATTACCTCTTTGGATTTGACCCAAGAGGCTATTTCTGCAAAAACACAGAGAACGCAGTAAACTAATTCTGACACCGGTGTATTCTGCCTGGAGCTGTATTCTGCAAACAATTGAAACAGGAGATTAATAAATCAGATACCCATACACTGACACATTTTCAATTATTTCATATGAAAGTGAATCTCTTTGCTATCTCACATCAAATTGTGCACCAGGCTTAATGACTGACTAATCATAGGTGTTGATTGTTTTCCCCATATAAAGTCTGCCATATTTTGCCCAGCAGTGTGACCTTACAGACTACGTTTCTTGTTATGCTGACAAATTAAGATTGCTGTTCTTCTGTCATCACTTACAGGTAAAAAAAACATTATTATCTCAAATCTATATTTGATATATATATATATATACAAATCTAACTAACTGTCAGAAATTCCCATGCAGTCCTTCACAGAACTTGTCAGAGATGTTTGTCATATTTTTTTCTAGTTTCTCACATTCCTATCAACTTTGTTTAAATAAATATTGTGTAAATGTTAAAGCTGCAATTCATAAATTTCAAAATTCAAAAATCTATTGCCATCTCTGTTTAAAAAGTAAAATTGCAGGTTACATACATATGTTGTCAAGGCAAATGAAACCAAACAGACATTTTTCTGGTAAATTGGATTTGTTACATACTTGCTCAACAATGAGTTTTACTTTTTTACCAAACAATATATGAAATTCTGTTTTAATGTAACATTTTAAGTTTTCATTATGAATGCTCTTGCATATGTCTGTTCCTATATTTGTATTCTGTATACAGTTCTATTGTGCCAGTAAATGAGTAGTTGTGTATTGTATTTGTTTAGACTCCTGATATATGGCTTAAAATCTGGTACACACTCCAGCTTATGTTTGCAGTGAACTTAGGCTTTGAAAGAATGAAAAAAGTATGTGACTCTGGGTCATTTTTGTGTGCAGTACGTATCAGATGATCCGTGAGCGGTCTGTTGGCTGACTGGGGGTGTGTCCTCTGTGGCGGTGACCCTTGACCTCTTTGATGTACTTTAAAGATTATCTCTCATTTGTCAAGAGTGCAGGCCTCAGTTGGTTTCACATGTTTCTTGAGCCAGGCTGTTTATCAATATCCAGGAAACAGTTATTATTTCACTAAAGCTCGATTTTGTTTTTCTGTACAGAAAACTTTTGTATTTGCATAAAAAAATGTGTTCTGCATACAGCCAGCAGCAAAGTTCCTCTGTCACCCCCACACACATGCCTTCAGTGTATACCAGACTTTCATTGTCTTTCTCTCTCTTTTTCTCTCTCGCTCCACTTGGGGCTGCAGTATGCATGTGAGAAAGAGAGGAAGACAGTGACACGTTTGGACACTTGTGCCAGGCTGTTGGCTGTAGCGCAGTGTGTGTGTGTTTTCGTGAGAGCCAATAACGTTCCTCGCTTTAGGCTGCAAGAAGATAGTGTGGATGAGGGTCCAGCCTTGGTGTAAGATCACTGTCTCAGCCAAATGTGAGAGTGGAGTGATCTGAACAGCAGGAAAACCCCAGGGTGCTCTCGCTCCTTATCCAGCCAACTGAGAAAAGCCTGGACACACACACAACACACACTATAGGCAGAGAATATGACGAGAAAACTCCAAATATACAGATAACAGAAAAACAAATTTAACACGTTTAACAGCGCTGTTATCACCCCACTCAACACCTCGCTTGTCTTCTCTGAGGAGAAAGTCTTTGTTCAGGGCTTGCTCTTCCAAAGCATCAGGGACTTTATGGACTGAAAACAAACAAATGAAACTATTCTTGACATACAGTAAAAGTACAGGGTTATAAAATTAATGTCCCTTTCACCAGTTCTTTCCTGTTTAAAGGAAATTTCTCTAGTCTGAACCCATCACAGGTGACAGTGAACCTTCTTAGAACATTGGCTCTCCTCTACAGGTTCTCAATTTCTGGAAGTAACCTTAGTAGAACATTTTTAATATTACACATCATATATCAAACTGTTAGTTGAATGTTAAAACATCAGTTTTTGTTCAAAGTTTGAATAATGTTCTTATAACTACTTTGTGGGCTAGTAAAACAATTTCAAAAATGATTTTATTACCTACTAGAAACATTAGGACAATGTTCCTACAACCTATAATTGTTAGCTGGGATGCTCTTTATATGCAGAGTGGATAATAGCACACAGGAAGGTTACAGACACCAGCATTATAAGAACTGATGGCTGCTTGCAGACAGCATGCTTATGAAATCTGATCATACAGTGTAGCTTGTAAATGCACGCTGAGTTTAGTAATATTGCGACAAATAATTACTGATGGCATTGTGTTCGGATTGCATGTAAACATGTCACAGTTTCTGACTGTCACCAAATCCAGGTGCAACATGGAATCGCATCTGTATGCTAACACGTGTGTGCGTGTTTGTTGGGTACGGGTAGCCTGTGTTCCTGATGATCCGATTATTTACAATGACAGGTGAGCGTGTGTTTGTGCACATGCGAAAACCTGACTGATCAAATACACGTGTGGGCCAGAAACGCAGACAGCATCGCCCGCTTCGTGTTCAGGTCGAGATGGAAGGAACGTGGGTGACGTGGGTGACGAAAAGCTTAACCGAAGGGCCCAGAGAGAGAGAGAGAGTGAGCGGATGCAATGAAGCCTGACAGTCTCATATCTCATCATGACTTCAGGATATGCATTGCTGCCATGTTCTTTTATTTTCTCATATTGGAGTTTGAGTTGTCCGTCTCACATTCACTCACAATCTGGGTACATGTCCATGTCAGATCTTACCTTTACCATCTAAACCTAAATGCAATGTGACTAATTACACTGGAGGAGCAGAAAAATACAGCATGTCAACACTGATTGGCTGATGCCTCCACAATAATTAGCCAATCCATGTACAGAAGCTTTGTAAATGCATTATGTTTTTCAATACTGTACTAATGTACAGTATTTTGTATTGATGTTGTAATGTAGAATCTACTTTGCCTACGGGTTCTAACTAGCACATGCTAACTGGCTAAACCTTGATCCAAAAGAGGCCCAGTGTTACTTAGTCTCTGTGAATGATAGTACATAGTACATAGTAGCTATTTTAGAACCACACATTCATTTTTCAGAATGTAAAGCAGACACTATTCTTTTGAGAACCATACTTCTAAAACTGGAGAAGAGGTCAAACATAAGAGATGGTCCCAGTTTTCTCAAGTCATGAGAATGAGGAGGAGCTTTCATGCAGTTAATTTTTCAGTTATCATTGATTATCTCAGACCGTGAGGGTGAATTAGACCTGTGATTGACAAATAATCAATCACTGTCTGACATCTGCATTTATCTTCTGTTCAAGGGGGATTTTTTACCTCTTCCAGATGACATCGTTTTAAAAGGGGGAGAGTGACTTTCATCTGTCATTACTTATCACAGAAAGATCTTGACCCCGCCCCTTTCTCTCACCTTCAACTCCCCTCTTTACTAAGTTTACTGTAGTAAGAGAAGCTGAAAACCTTTTGTAACGTTTTTAATTAATATTGTATTTGTTTGTTTGTGTGTGTGTATGTGTGTGTGTGTGAGTGTATTAAAAACAGACTGTAGGAGTTTAGGATATATGATCTTTGAATTATTGAGGATAACCAATAAGAGTGAGACATTGTGTATGTATAGTAGAGAGAGAGAGAGAGCGCGCACAGCCTACATTTAAAATGCAAGGAGGCAACAGAGGTGCAAAACTATCCTGGGTGGGGTTGAAATACACATTTTTGTGATACTAGCTCAGAACCCAATTCACTGCAACAACAAAACCCATTTCCAAAGAGACATTGTGACCAAGTTGAGTCATATTGCTGAGAAAAAGTCTTATATACAAACAATCATTGTGATATCTTGTCTGTCATGGTTTGAAGAGTCAAATGTACTGAGACTAGATTTGTAAGGAAAAAAACTGCAATATAAACACAGTAAGGCACCACACACCTAACAGTGGCCTCTTAACATAAAATATACATGTACAAAATACATGTTTTGAACATTTTATATACTGTAATCCAGGAAGCAAGAACAGGGTTACGAAGCACAGAGAAGAGATGCTTCTACAGAGGATAAAGGACAGAGCACACCTGTGTTTTTTTTAGATGTTTTTTGGAGCCCAACTGCACCGTGTGTCTGCATAAGACGCTGGATCTATTAAATCTCTCAGTCTCTGCTTCAGTCATCTCAGCTGCACACACACACTTCATAATCCTGACAGACCTCATAGCCTGCATCTCACCCAATCTCCCTCATCTCTCCCTCCCTCTCTCTCTCTCTCTCTCTCTCTCTCTCATCCTCTGACACCCTTGCTCCCCTTTTTGCATCTCTGACTTTGTTTGAAGATGGAATGTATAGTATCAGGCTCCGCTTTTCATGCTGAACAATGTTTGAGATTTACAAAAAATGCAAAAAATGTTTTTGAAATTTAGAGAATGTGCATGCTGTAATACAGGAAACCTTTGTATTGTGTTTTCTACAGACTGAAGAGCCTGTATCACCGCATTCGTTTGCAGAGACTGAACAAAGGATAAAGTCATTCACACAAGGTAGAACCATCCAACGCAGACCTTGTAACACACATTTATATAACAGAAAGCTATCTGTATTTTTCAAATAAAAAAAAAAATATTTGCATATGAGTAGTAGTTTTGCAAATGAGGCCCACAAAAGGAGGTTTTGCTGATTTTGGGGTATACATTTTTCCCTAATATATTCTTAAGTGAATCCACACACGCACACTTTCCATAGACATAAATTTTATACTGTACAAACTCACCCTACCCACTAACACTCACATTTTTACATTTTCTACGAAACATTTAGTATGTTTAATAATCAATTTCCCTCGTGGGGACGGCTGGCTGGCCCCCACAATGTAGGTGTGTGTGACTTACCATCCTTGTGGGCACATTTGGTTCTCACAACAGTAGATAAACAAGAACACACACAGGTGAGTCACACACATCAGTACCTGTCCCTCCCCTTTCACAGATTCACATCATACAGCATCATACATCTCCTGTTCCCCTCACCGCTGTGTTTCCATTGACGTTCATACACACAAAACACTGATATAAAACATCCACAAAACAACTGTTTGCTGTTGACATTGAACAACAGATTGCTTTCATCTACCGCTGTCAGCGTTATAGACGTAATCATAGCATGATCTACCTTTCTTTCAAACAGAATTCACTAAACATACCGTGATTGTGTGAGCGCAAGTGACAGCCCGTTCATAAAGATCACGCGTGAGCCCCAGCTTTCCTGTTTCCATACTTTATATTCCGCTAACTGTGTTAGCTTATAGAGACACAGCGTGAGGAAGAGTCTGCATTTGCCTGTAGTCTGACTGTTTTGTTGGAGTAAGGCGTTGCTGCTGTTTTGCGGATGAGTTTATTACCCGTGCTACAGCTTGACAGCATGTGATGAATGTGTAGCTCACTGTTCTTTAACAGAAAAATGATTACCTCGCTCCCTTTCACTCAAAGGTGATTATTTGCAACGACAAACTTGGATTTATTTTTTAAAGGCTTTGCTTTTGAGCATCAGTATAATTGCTGTGAGTAATCTGCACTCCTGAAAATGAAGGAGCTAAAGGATGCCCTAGAAGAACCATTTGTACATGTGTGGTTCTGTAAGGAACCTTTGCAGAACCTTTCAGTTTCATGAAAGTTTCTTTGTAGTGGGAAAAAATGTTTTTTAGACTATATTTATTTAGAGGAACCTTTGACTGTATCGTTCGACTGTATGTGGAACCAAAAATGGTTCTTTTATGGCATTGCTGTGAAAACTTTGGTAGCACTTACATTTTTGTAATTGTAATTGCATTCTTTTGTAATTGTATCCCTGTGTCTAAATATACATTTGTCCCTGCTACACTATACAAAAAAATGTCTGTCAAATACATGGGATATGAAATCATGACATAGTATTCAAGACACTAATGCAGCAGGCAAAAATACCCAGATTTCTCACTGTATTTTCTGTGATTTTGAAGTGTGCAACCAGTTGACACTGCTGTCCCACGAGGCCACAGGAGCTGCAAAGCCATCGGATTTGAAAAGTTGACAAAAAGTGGTGGAGAACTGTGAGCAGGGTGGCTATTTTTAAGTGTAGTGTGATGCTATAGGTACCAAAAAAAAGTTTAAATGTGCAAGAACTTGTTGAAGGCATAGAACACATGGGTCAAAGGGGAATAGCCATATGTTTTAAGCTAAGTGCAGATTTTGTTTGTCTGTAATTTATACAACATCACATTCCTACAGAACGTAAAGCTATAATCCATAACTTTGCCTCTTTGTCGCCATCTTTGTTTGAAGCATAAAATTGCAGGATTCTTTGTTAAACTCAAATGAACCTGACAGCTCAAATGATAAATAATTGTTATAAACTTACTGTTGTGAATTGGAGTGAAGTAATAATATTGTTTTGAACAATGATCTGTTATGTACTTGCTCAATAACAGCATATAACAATAACAATATTTTGTTTATTTTTAACCAATAAAGTTAGGGATTGCAACTGTAATCAAATGTCTCTAAATTAGTTCATCATCATATTTAGTTCATACTGTACCATAAAACTATAGGAAGTCAAAGACAACCTATGAATATGAAGGGGCGTGTCTGTGATTATTAAGTAAAGATTGTAATGCTTGAGAATTCAGTAATGACTTAATTTAATGCATCTGATTTTTTAATTACTGATATGATGAGTGGCACCGGGAGATTGGCACCACAGTAACTTAATGCATATAATCTGATGTCATTTGGTGTGATTGCTGAGACCTGATTCATTATTGTGGCTATCTCACATTTACACAGTTTAGTAGGGTTTGATTACTTTAGCCTACCTCATTACTGCCTGCATCACGTGCTCAGACTAGACTAATTGAGATGGATGAGGTTTGCAACACTGATCCATCTCTGAGAAGAAACATCTGCCCAGAGAATTATTCTGAATTAAGCAGATAAGCTGATAAACATGCAACTTAGCCTCTGTGCCTGAGGTCCTATCCAGCTGTTTCTCCCTACGCCTCTAGGCAAAACTCCTTTGGGGGGCAGAAGACTTGTGCTAGCATGTATGGTAACAACTTTATTCAGTTTTTATTTAGTTTTAGTTTAGCTCCAAGAGACAACTGCTAGATTTTCACGTGAGGGCAACATCTCTCTCCATGTAACAAATATTGCCCTGGGCAACCACCCTCAAACACACAATGCAAGCAGGGTTGGCATAATCAGGAACATCTGGGCCTCACTTTTGATCATGAAGGGTGGACACAAAAAATATGTTTGGGGCCCCAGTTAAGTGTGCAAAGTTTCCCTGAAACCTCAAAGGCGTCTTTTCTCATTTTGAAATAGAGCAATATGGAAGATTAATGGGCAGCTTATTTAACCGCCTCATTTACCAACAAAGGCAACTGCCACTAATATTAAATGTATAAGAGTTTAAAGGCAGGATCTGAATGCAATGATAGGATGTCCTACTCACCTGTCAAACTATGTATGTGTTCATATGTTGTAGGAGGCGTGGCTTCAGAGAGGGTGGGGATAGCTAGTTTGCTACTGCAGGCATCTCTGAGGTAGGTCTACCCTACCTTTAAAGAATGACTCTTAATTCACTGATGAGCTTTATAGCCCTGGGCAGGAAAACCTACAGCAGCATGACATCCCCACATTCCCTGAAGGTTTCGTCAGGCAGTGGTCCTTAAGAAGGCCCTGGGCTCTTTAACAGGTTACTTAAACAGAAGTACAGAAGATTACTGGATTACTGGAGAATGACAAAGCCCCCATTATACTCCTGTATCTACTTATAATGATCACAAAACCTCAGACTCTCTAAAGATTTCAGACAGTTCAACTGAGGGTCTTCCATGTTTACAACTACCTCGTATCTCCATTTCTACTCTAGAGCTTACATTGTCATGGCAGAACTGAGTTCCCCTTTGGTCTACAAGTGGGACCTGTCTATGTCCAGATATTAAGACAATTTGCAATGCTATGCAGCTTTAACTTAGATATTGCCTCTGAGCAATGGACTGAACATCTACAGCAACTCCGCAGGCTGCAAAAAGATCTTCTCAGGGCAGTTGTCAACCCATGGAGCTAAGGTTTCAAAAATGAAGGGATTTAATAAGGCAGCCAAACAACAAAGTTCAAACAGCATGGCAGTTACCTTTTCCCAGGACGTGAATCCAGGTTTGTGCCTTTATCATTGATGTTTTCTTTCTAACATTTCCTCAATTGCCTGTCCCCTAACAGATGTGACAACTAAAGGGCAGCTTGAAAAAATAGCGTACCAAGGCCGCAGAGAATACTACAGTGCATTCACATCACAAGCTAGAACAGTGTCAACTGGATTTAAATCACTATTCACATTACATTTAAGCAAAAAGCCATGCTATTTTGTAAATATAGTCCTGGTTAAAAAAGTTTAAATGAGTTTAATGCATGAATTATAATTTAAGAATGTTTCCTTAATGTTACCATTAATGAACAAAAACATTAAAAATGTTGTGTTGAATGATCTAGAAAATTCAAAACATCCAAATTTTTATGTTGTATTACGTTATTGCTCTAGCACATCTAGCACATTACTGCTAGATTTTTTTTGATAACTTTAAGAGAACAACAGTCAACGTTCTGAAAACGTTTTCTGTTCTCAGAACAGAAAGTTGCCATCTATGCAGTTAGTAAATGAATACTGTGTAGTGATTTGTGTGGTATTAGCCATTACTTTTAGCGTATATTAGCATGTCTGGAATTCTGCATTGACCAATCAGCAGCCAGGACAGAAACAATCCGTTTCATAAGCAATTTGAAATTGTAGCAATTGTCCCTATTAGCTTAGCATATTTGCATGTTCTCATCATCATTTCTCACCCTCTGTCTGACTTACCATCATCTTAGGCAAACATCCTTCTCCTTGGTCTCGCTAGAGAGAGTTTCTGACCTATTCTATTTGTCTGGGCTGTAATCCAAGTTATCCATTAGAAGTATGGTCTAGGTTTCTTGCCATCTAACAAGTAGCATTACTCCAGCCTGCTGTTTGCTTGACATCATCATTCATATTCATTTTCATTAGAGGATTTATGCTTTCATTTTCTTCTCTTTCTATGCCATGAAAAATGCTTTGTGATACACATTACCTGTGGTAGAAATTGAAGGATGTTTTTTAAGGTCTATGGCTCGGAATCGCACTGACAAGGTCAGAGAGATTTGAGACGGGAGCAGGAGAGCAAATATTTACACATTAGAAGACATCAGAATTGCAGAAGGGGGTGATGGGAAGGCAGGGAGGAGAGAGACCATGTAGAATCATATATTAATCAAACCGACTTGCTGCTTGTTTGCTGGAGAAGATTTAAAGGGAGAGATGTAGATAGGTGTTGCTAAATAAAGCTTTAGTTTTTGTCCTAACACATCAAATACATTATCTTTGACTTCCTTCATATACTTTTTGATTTTTTTGCCTTATCCAAACCTTTTATCCAACCACATATTCTCCTCAATAAAAATGGGACATTCCACTTAACAATTATAGGCTGTAAGAATATTTCTATTAAGTAACAAAACAGTCAAATGTAATTTTGAAGGTTAGTCAAACATATTTTATTCTATAACATGAATGTTCCTTTACAATAATAATAAATAAAATATATGTAATGTTCTACTAATACTGTTTTTTTGTATTACTTGAAGGAAATGTTAACCAACGTTTTGAGAACGTTTCCTGTTAGTTGGTGTTACTTCTAATTGCATTTGGACAACTGAAGAGAGGAGATACAAAGAAACTAGTGAGGTAAATCCAAAGGAAAGCGTGTGTGTGTGTGTGTGTGTGTGTGTGTGATGACCTCTTCCTTTACCTCCTCTAAACCACATGACTGTCCGTTAGCAGCCAAACCCCAGGAGATTTAACAGAGTGCTGAAACTGCAGCTAGCAATGATCACCAGGCTGCAGCCAGGCCTACTAATCAATCTGAGCACAGGGCAGTTTCCTCTGGATTTCAGCTGTAATCATAGCACAGCATGAAGACAAGCAGGTGAAACTTAATGAAGATTTGTCTATTTGTGGCAGAGGATCACTGGGAATTGAGCCGTCTGTAAAATTGGTTTAGAAGAAAAGACAGAGAAAGAAAGAGAGTGAGTGAGAAAGAGACAGTGAGATAGAGAGAACAAGGAAGAAAAAAAAGAGGAAAAAAAAGAGGAAAGAAAAAAGGAAATATGTGGGGTTTTCTATCTCTGTTAGAAAGTGGGCAAATAAATGTTTGCTTGCACATCAGTGAGCGAGAGAGAGAGAGAGAGAGAGAGAGAGAGAAAGAATGCAGGCCTCCTTCATCATAAGGTCTCTGGACATAGTAGAGGATGTTAAGTGGCTCTGACAGTCTACTGCACATGGTGACATAAAAACACAACGTCAGCAACTCAGTTCTTTGGTCTGATCTGTTCTGCTGCTCGTCCTGATGGCTCCTCACAGTGTAGGGTCTCGTCATCACCATGCTCTCTTGGCATGAATGTCTCTATGGTAACTCCTGGTATTATCATCTCAGCCAGTTTTATTAATCATGGGATCTGAGAGCAGATGTACCCACATGTCTGCTGTGCCTGACAGAAAGATACATTATTTCCAACATTACACTATTTATTGCATCTATAATCTTAGTAAATATTCTCTTATTGTACTATTGTGTTAGTTATTTCTAATTAATTTTCTGTTATTAAATAAAAATGTACTGGTATTGAAATTTACTTTTTACTAGTTTAGAATAGCAAAATAATTTTACACAACATAATGTGACTTGCTAAAACTATGCACAGGCCTGCATATGCAATAGATAAAACCATAAGATGATTTAAGTTAGAAGGCTTGGTAATGTGCATTTTTTAAGTGTATAACAAATACAACTTGTCGACAATGTACAAATATCATATGTGCTAATTTGTGATGATTTATAGTCCACAAATTGCAACTTTACCTTATGTGAGTGATCCTTTAGATTAGTGTTTGCCTTTTTGTTTATTTTTAAATGTAATTTAATTTCTAGACCAGAATTAGTAATCAGTGTTTTTTCTTTAATCGCACAGTATGCACAGTACAGGGGCTCTGTATAATACACCCATTTTACGGTCCACTGGAAACTAAACAGAAGAAGCTCAATTTAAATCAGCGTTCGATTTGTACTCTTCAAAAACACAACAAATCATTTAACCCCCCCAGTCCCACCCCACCATCCACGACAACCAATGGCTCCTGAAACTAGTTTTGTTGGAGCGCTAATTACTGTAAAGGTATTTATGTCTTATGTCTGTTTCCAAACCGAAAAGAAGTCTGTGCTTATAAAACTTTTAGAAGCTTGTGTTACATCATGGTATTGCCTGCTGCAAACTCAACCCTTTGTATACAGAGAGTTCTAATGCAATAGTTTGAAATATAGCCAATAGGCCTCACTGAACGCTAAAGGTACAGAGTAAACAAGTCCTCATCATGTGTGTTTGTTTTTAGGGAGCATGATGTATGCCTCACTGGTCATTGGTCTCAGCTTTCCCTGTTTGAACTGTGAGTAACTCATCATCTGTTTAATTGCCATTAGCATCTACAAAAAAACATTTCAGAAACCTCACAGAATATAGTGTAATTTCCTCTCCTAGCTGCCCAATGCGTTCCACTTTTTGTAAAAACTGCATTTTTACTTGATTCTTACATGATTCACTGAAATAGATTTGTTATCATTTGAAGCAGGGAAGGAAAAAGATTTTTTATGCTGGTTGAAGGTCTCTTCACATCCTGACAGCAATCACTAAGTAAAGTGGTCTAAATATATTTCAGTCCAAATGCAATGATATGATGTCTTACTTCTCAGACTATGTATATGTTTATGTGCTGGAGAAGGTGTGGCTTTGGAAAGCACTCTGAAGTGATAGTGGTATCTTATTCTTTCAAAGCTAGCTTGCTACTTCTAGCCTCTCAGAAATCGCTTACTTTACCTTTAATGAATCACTAATCTCACTGATTATTCAGACATTTATGTGGCTTATTTGTCATGTGCTGTCGTTGTTTGGACTCTAATACCAGAACAGTCACTGCAACAAAAAACTGCTCTGTAACAACTAAGCCAACGGATTTGAGCCAGCGAGGCGTGATGCCAGGCTCGGTTGAGAGATGCACTGTGCAGCAACTAGATTAACAAGTTCATCCACAGCATCTTCAGCCAAAAAAGTGGAGCGTCGAAGCCACATACTTTCTCACAAACTTGTAATTACGCAAAAGGTTCAGTGAATATGGAGGACTGGCTCAGATGTGGCGGTGTGTTTGCTGTTAGATATCTCTCCAGGGAGTTTCCGAAAATTCCCCAGGTGCCTCCTAGTCCATGAAAATTGTTGTTTCCCACATTGCAAAAGGAGATATTTGAAACATGTATTTTGGAAAGTGTATTGTGCTTGTTTTTTTAAGGGAAGAAAGAGAAAAAAGATATGAACTGTGCTATTTGTAGGGGAATCTAAAATACATGCACTCAGGCCATTGAAATACATTATTAAATACAGGAAAGGAGTCAAAATATGGTATTTTGTAACTGGGAGACAAACAGGAAAAAGCACAGAGACAGTTTAAAAACTGAACCACAGAGGACGAGCTAGGGAGGAAATGAGACAAATGGAAGGAGCGAGAGAGCGTGAGCAGAGGAGAGTGAATCTTTAAGTGTACGTGTGGCAGATGGTGCTCACAGGAGCGTGATCATTTGCCATTTTGGCGCCAAAGTGCTCATGGGAAAGGAGGGCAGAGGAAAATGAGAGATGTCTTTACCTCTCTCTCTCTGTTTCTCTACTGTTTTTGTCTCTCGTTCTGTCTGTGATTGTTTTCGCTCATGTGGTGCACCGCTGACTGGTTGGTTGCTTTTATGTTCACTTCATGAGACGCGTATGCACCAGCCACATGCCTGCATAGCACATCTTTCCTTCCCCTCAGTCACCTCACACAGACGCCTTTCATTTAAAGCAGCCTCAGCGTAATGTACAAAAGTCTCTCAGGCTCAGACTCACAGGAAGCTGTTTAATGAGGGTTGATTACAACTCAAATTTTAAATGGGTTACGTAAAGGACACATACATATCAGGTTGTAGCAAGTTTAAATCAGTATCTATCTTTTGTTTAAACAATGGTTCTCTATTTTATAATGTTGCCTTGTAAATCATGATGGTGACATTATTATTGTAATATTATTGTTTCCAGTATAAATGGTTTGTACATTTACTATTTATTAGGAGTAAAGCTGTTGCACATAATAAATATAGGGCTTTGCAATTGGTTTCAGAAAGCAGACATGAAGATGACTCATCTCCAGTGAGAAGGGGAGATAAACCACCGAAATTAAGTGGAATGGGGGTAACATTTTAAATCTTGCTAAACTTAAAATCAATCCTTTATTTGCATGTATTTTCATGGCTGACGCTGTCTGAGTCATGCCAATTAGACAATTCAGTGAGTCAAAAATCACCAACGTCCCCTTTTTCTAGCAATTTCTTTCCTCTTCTCATCCACTCGCCTGGAGGTTAAAGCAACGAGGGGAAAGATTGTCCTCTAGGCTGTAATTAGTCTTTTGTAACATGTAGGAAGAGAAAGATGAGCTGAGGTTGGAGGGGATGGCTGCTGGATTCTGATGGCTAGCATGGGAGGAGCCGCAGAATCCTGACAGCTAATTATTAGTCAATAATATGATGTTCCACTCTTGTGCTAAACAAAAGCCTATAAAAGACAACAGGCAGAAGTAGAGTAACCCAGCTATCAGGGAACGTTCTCAGAATGCTGAAGGGTTTAAGGGTTCTCTTAAAGTTATTAAAAATGTTCTTGTAGTAACTTTAGCAGGACATTTTTAATGTTATATATCATAACAGTTGGTGGAACATTGTTACAGAAATGAAAAACATTTAAGTAACGTTTAAATAACCAAGCAAAAATGTTTAAAAAAAACTGGATGTTGCCAACTTTAACAATACCATTTTTGTTACTGAAACATTAGGGAAATGTTCTTACAACCTAAAATTGTTAGCAAGGGAAGATGAGAAACAAAGATCAAAAGACAAACCTCTGAGATTATGACTGAAACACAAACATGAAAATGTCTCACATTTGAAGTTAAATGTGATTCTGTGTCAATCTATTTGCTTTCTCTTCAGAAGCTCGGCAGACGTTTCTTTAGTGACTTCACTCAACAGAAGGAGGGGGAAATGGAGCGTTTTGGGAATGTTCCCAAATATTCCCATTCATAGCAGTTAATCCTCGTTAATGGGTTTGTTTTAATTCAGTAAAAGTAGGATGAATCTGAGAAATGATTAATATGCTACTTTGTGCTTACTGAATGGATAATGGGTGCAACTATTTATACGCTGCAAATTTTGTAGTTTCTTTCTCCACAGAGAAACTCCATTCAAGAACCTCTCCATCTTTTCTATTTTCTCATGTACAGAGTCTTTAATATCTTTACATCAAAAGACAGTGACACGTTCACATTTACACTGTGACCTTGTTTATGCTGTAGTATCATTTAGCATTGGATGATTCATAAAATACACAAATAAGTATGTTTTCAAAGGCAATGCAGGCCACCATTGAAACATAATTACATGCTGTTTACTTGCAGCTGAAACTGTGCAGGTTTTAAATAGGATCTTCTCATGTTGTTGTCTAAAACATCAATATCAGAAACTGCCAGACGTGCAAACATTCGATCTGTTGTGTAAAAGATGTCATTTCTATAGATGTTTTTACCCGTGTTCTGGTGCAATCTTCTGTGCTATTTTTCACCGTTTTCATCATCAGAACATCAGAGCATTTCATGTGAGACCGTTCACGCCCCCCCCAGCTAACATGGAATGCTCTTTGTGTGTTGGCTAACATTCTCTAAAAGTTCCACAAAGTTATTAAAAAGGTTCTTGCAGTGAAACGTTTTGCAGTAAAAATACATTTTATTTTATATTTGTATATCAACCAAGTGTTTAAGTTAAATGTTTTACAAATGTAAAAAAATGAGCAATAGTATTAAAACAACTACTTTTTTAAACATTTTTGTTACTTGGAAATGTGACAGAAATATTCTCACAACCTAAAATCGTTAGCCAGGACAACCAATGAGGAAGAGGCCTCCCAGAAGCAAAGCTACTGTGTTTAACAGTGACATTCTAGAATTGTGTTGCTGGCATTGCCAGTCGAATGTTTGTGACAGCGAGAGCTTGCTTTGGGACTTCAGCCAGGAGAAAGGACATTTTTCAATGTGGCTGGTGGAACACTTGAGGTTGTGGGTCAGAGAGGTTGAGGAAAACTCTCACAAAGGAAGTGCTGGGTGGTTGTGGTTGAGTGCCAACAGTAGCATATGCCAGGAGTTCTGGGGACTGAGAGAAAGCTCTGGTTTGTACACTCACATTCAGCTATTGTAAATATTTAACTGGACCTCCCTGCATGCAAGCAACTGGAGAATCAAATCACACAGGCTTCTTGTGTGAAGATTCTACAACTTCTGAGTTATTCTGTTGGAATCCATCCTGATAAAAGGGCATAGATTTGGTTTTAACATGTTTGGACATTTTAAGATCAATCAAACTACAGGCCTTTAAAAATGTTTATGTAACTATATAAATATTTTGTACACAGAAATAAAGTGACCATACAAGGCAATGGTGATTATTAAAGCTTATTTATACAGCGTAAATTTAAATATGCTTTGGACGTGTTTGTTTAAAAACAATGTGATTTTGTTGAAGTGAAAGTCCTAGGGCTATAATGGTGTGTATAAACTTGACAGACACGCACTGAAGATTATCTGAAGTTTTGGCAAATTCTTCCTGCCACCTTAGTTCATATTTTCTCTGCTGTCTGTCAAAAAAAAAAAGTTTTACTGAGAGCCTGATGTGTATAAACAAGATTTGTGACTGTTTCTCATGGGAGAGAGCTAAACATCCACACATTTATGTTTTATAGACACTATTAATTTAAACACTTTAAATGTTTACGGTATATATACAATACTATGTCTCCTACGATAACACACATTAATGGTATATATGACATGGGATATTTGTATAATATAAAGGGAATACTGGTTAAACTAATAGTGTGATAATTCAGAAAAGAGAGTTTATGAGAAGCACACACATATTTCACTCTCTCTCTCTCTCTCTCTCTCTCTCTCACACACACACACACACACACACACTCACACATACACACAATTCTGTATTTACAATTTTGATTCTTGGCTGTTCCGTTCATAATTATTTCTCCCTGTCATCAGCACAAGCACATTGCAGGCTCTGTGCCACAGCTGTACAGGAGCCAAGCTCTCTATTGCCCCCCTCCCCCCACTTCTGCCTCCGCAGTGAAAAGCCAATTACTCTCCACAGATCCACGACACCATTTCCACCGTCATTCTCATATGAGCTGCCGCTGCCAAAGAAATTAAATTCTTATTGAAGTTGATAAAAGGCAAATTATCAGTGATTTTTGCGGGTTTACGCATATTTCTCTGTCCCCTTTTCTTTTGTGTTCCGGAATTTCCCGTTTTTATCTCGTATGATTTTCAATTGCCAATTATCCAATGTCTTGGCACGTTGACAATGGCACCTGTGTCGGCACGGGCCACGTGAGAACGAAGGGATTGGACGTACAAACTTACATCATGTTCTCGTTGTGGTTGTCTGTTTCCCCCTGCTCAGCGCCATGAATGTGTTGTGTCTGTTTGGCTTGAGTTCTGCTCGTACATAAAGAAACATCTGGTTGCCTGGAGATCCTTTGTATCACCTTGTATTTGACTGTAAATAAATGTGCATATACAGTATCAATCAAAGTATTACACATAAAGAGGTTCTTTACAATTTTAGACCTATTAACATACATAGAACCTTTGTTTCACAGTTTTATTTTAGTCAATAAAGTTCTTCACACTATGAACAGGTAAAAAAGTTATTTAAATGAAAATAGTTCATAAAACAGTTCTTTATGAAAATAGTTCTTCCAAACTGACTGAATGATGCTTTGGGGGACCACAAATTGCTCTCCCGTGCTATCGGTGTGAAGAACATATTAGGAACCTTTATTTTAGGTGTAGAACACCAGACATTTTAACCTAATAGCTGAATAAATGTATCCATTAAACAATTATCTCAGGCTTTCTCTTCAATTCAAAGTACCAGCTTAACTAATCACACCCCTACTGTGCAGTCTAAAGTAGCCCAGCCTAAGAGCCCACTGCCTGGGTGTTTGATGAAGAGCTTTAGGGTTGGTTATACTGGCTTTTCTCCGGCTCTGGATATGTAGGGACCCTTTTGATTTCTGGCACCACTGAAACACTGTCAGCTATTATCAGCCTCAGAGCCTTTGGGTTGCCATGGCACCTAACAGGAGAGAGGCTTGCTTTGACATCAGGTCAGTTGCTGGTTCCCACAGACACTAGTAGCTGGAGAATGTTTTGGATAATCTGCCTGTTAAGATGTTTTTTGTGTGTATTGATTAAGGCATGATTGTTAGTCAGTCACTGAATTGCAGAATGAAGTCAAGAGAGTGTTAAAAGCAGAACTAACTTTGAATTCAATTTTATTTGTACAGAGAGTGTTGAAATGTTGCATTGCTTCAAAGCAGCTTTACATATAATCAAAATAAAACAGAAAAATTGTGAAACATATGACAGGGAAAACAGAAGGCATGTGTTTTGTTTGCAAATTGTTATTGTTTATTAAGAATATACATACTCATATATTTAGTGTATGTATGTATGTATGTATATATATATATATAATTTAAATATATAAAAATATAAAGGCAAAAAAACAAAATAAAGATAAGTGTTAAAGATTTGTATGTAATGTAGTCTGTGGCACTGTACACTATTCTCACACTCTTTTGTGCTCACACACTCAGCATGACTTGTTTGAAAATGTCAAAATGCAATTGAGTATTGTTAATCGTCAGCCGTTTACTATTTTTCACAATAAAACACCAAATGATTGTCTATTCTGTCGTTTTCTTTACCACAGAGAAGAGACTCAAAACTCAGTGTGTTTGTTATCTATAATGACTTAAACATATCACACAGGAAGGTGTTTTCTTTACTGAATATTGAAAAACAGATACTTTTCATTTTATCCTTATTTTAAACACAGTGCCTGAGGGGCCCAAATGCCAGTTCATTTTTTTAAAGGTTTATGCATGTGGAGTGAGAATTTGTTTAAACAGTTTTATAGGATGATGAATTATAGTGTTAATAAAAGAATAATTCCACTTGACAGATTGATTTATTAGGATTTCATGGGATAAAATGAGTGTTTTTTTCTTGCTGCTCTGTTTATACAGATACACACAAACATACATGCATCCGCATTCAGTGTGTACAAATGGTAACACCTTTATTGATATTTTCATAGCCATGCCAGCAGGCCTACCACAACATTAGAACCGTGACATTATTCCTGGCTAAAATGTAATGTGAAGTGAATTAAAGGATTTAAGACATGCTGAACTTTAAAACTCATCATTTTCACCCTCTGTTGAGCTGCTCTGGGAACATAAATTCAGCACTTGCGGGAGGTTTGTGCTTCCATTCTATAATGCCTTTTGCATTCATTGAATGTCTATTAGTTGTTGATGAGAGTGACTATCAGAGCTGCGGCACAGCATAATGCATGTGCTCCTGACATGTTGAGCCTTGGTGCTCATTTTAAAGACACAGGTTCAAATCTGGTACTGATACATCCCATTTCCAGAATCAATGTCTCTGCACAATAGTTTTCTACACTAACAATAAATTAACAGGTATTACTTGGCTAACAATTTTAGGTCGTAAGAACATTTTTGTAAGATTTCCTTTAAGAAAAAAATGTTAAAAAGGAATGTTTTTATATGTATTAATTATTATTGCTTGGTGATAAGAACATAATTTTGTTTTTAAAACAGTCCACCAACTCCCTAGTGGATCTTCTTAACAAAATGTTATTTTACTACTTAAAGTAACATTTTGATATATAATTTAAAGAAACATTCTATTAGTGTTACAATAAGAATATTTTTGATAACTTTGAGAGAACTTTGAGAGAAAGTAAGCCAACATTTTGAGAACATTCCAGTATTAAACAGGTATATGCAAACTAAATTAACTGGTTGAATTGAAGCTACAATTATTACATTATATTATCTATAGAACCATGTTTGGCAACAACAACAAAAGTCGTTTGTAAACATGAACCAAAGAAAAGTAATCTTGCCCTTACAAACACATCAGCTTGTTGCCAAATATTGATCATCATAAAGGATCATCTGATTGTTCACAACACACTCTAATTATGCAGCTAATTCACCAAGGTGACAAATAATTACATTTACCATCAACATATTATCACACTTTTCCATGCAGACTCATCCTAGCACATAGTTGTTCTATCTATATGCATGTCTGCAGATGCTTGTCCGCTCTAGCTGGGAATGCAGCCATCTGTCATGGTGTTTCTGGGCGGAGGAGAATGCCTACAGCACGGCCACAGCATCTGGTAAAAGTTCTGATCGTGTCAAAACTGTGTTTTCGCTCTGGAGATTAACAGATAGACTGGGGTATGTACAAGGACACTGAGTAGTCCAGGAACATTCTGACTCACTGTACTGTATGTGTGCAGGCAAGTTTGAAAATCACACTGTTAGGACTTTCAATGCTGGAAGATCATCTTTTTTCATTTACTTGTTCCATGACTTATTTGCTAGCGCACTCGTTTGCTTCCTCTATTCTTTCGTTTTAAAAGCCCTGCACTTGCAAATCCTTTCCCTCACTGACCTGTGTAATTATATCTATATGAGCTAATGTCCTGCCTCACTAATTCACGGACATATGGTCATCTTTTGTGCCGTTTTTTATTCCCTTATTCATTTATGCCTGAAGTGTGAAAATGCCTCTCTCGTTCTCCAAACTCATTCATTCAGTGTTGAGCTCGACTTTTGCTCACATGACCATATCAATCCATCAACTTTCAATTGTTCACATTTCTGCACACCCTGCCGTACAACGTAACGTGGAAATTAAATATTGAACCAGCGCGGGCACACGTGTCTACTTGATCTTAATCTTTGCACTTCTCTCCGCCCTTGTACACTCCCCTTCAGCCAATAATATAACACCACCCCCCCCACCACCCTTAATTTGCATATAAACATTTTTCTCACCCTTACATAAATTGGCCAAGACACTTGCTTCAGCAGAAATTTTAAATATATGGGCCACATTACAGATTAGCACTAAAAGTCACGATCAGCACTGCAGGGCTTGCAGGAGTGTGTGAGAGGAGGGAGGGAGAGAAGGAGAAAAAGAGGTTGTGAGTGCATGTGTGTGAGGGAAAGGGAGGGAGACAGAGAGAGAAAATGGTGATAGATTTTGGGAGGAGAGCGGAGCGTGGTTGGGCGTAATGAACAGGAATATAATGGTTTTCCATCAGTCATGGCTCTAAAGCCAGGCTCACCATGTAATTAAATGGCACAAGCATACACAATGATATACATGCATGGGCATGAAGAACACACATACACACACAGTTCTTTATTTAAGTCGTGAATGCATCGAGCCCAGGAGCATAAATAAATAAATAACTCAATTTGTGGTGCAAACTATCTTGCAATGTTACCAAAATAATTTATGCTGAAAACACGCAAAACTTGTGAAAATATTAAACCACATATTAGATTTAATACTGTCTTTTATCATAAATGGAATTTTATCTTCCATTGAGCGTAAAAACATGGAAGGCAATTGTATGTTTAGCATAGAAATGAAAAGGAAAGCATTTCAGTGTATAATATTCAAACACCGAACAACTTTTAAGTCTTTATTAATGTATTATGCTGTAAAACACAAACACAAACCAGAGAGACCTGCAAAATGTGCAACACATTGAAAGAACCGAGGACTTCTATGTTCCTATTGATCCATACCAACAATTAGTCACATATGTATAGATCTATCTCACTAATAACACTAAAGAAATAAAGGTTATCATTCCTCATATAAAGTCAGTCACACACCACACACCACTTATGTTGAACACCAAATGGGATTCATTACTTCAGGTAATAAAATCAACTCAAATTACAAAAATTCTGATTCTCTTAGCAGGATATTTTAAGGCCATGTCATTGATGAATTTAATTGTTTACAGGTACATTAGTCACAGTTACAGCTATGTGGCTGTATAGAGGACCAGAAAAGATGCCTTACTGCTTTTGAGATCTATTTGTCATGAAGAAGACTGATTTTATCCAACTCCTGGTTCAAGTAAAGTTCCTTTACAAGTTTTGAATCAACTGAGAACGTTTACAAATGATAGAGGCGTAAATCTTTCCACAATCCGGCTACAAGTAGAGTTTAGTTTATTAGGTGTTTTAGCGAAGTAATCTTCTTTTCTCCCAGTAGATAATGTGTACATGGTCTGATTGATAATGTCTTTAAGAATTTCACTATAAAGGAGGTTATATTACTTTGCTCGCTTAAGCAAGGGGAAAAGATACAGATTTTATAAGAGGGAAGAACATGGGCCTTAAGCATTTAAAAATACTTTGCAAACGTTAAAATAGCTTTCGCATTATAAGGCTTGCATAAAATGTGAATTATTTGCAAATCAATGCAAATGTTTATTTACAACTACGTGTTGTTAGTATTGATAAATGCATGCACTGAGATGATGGAATTCAATGCCTTTGTTTTTCTTTCAGACTGTAATTTTAATTTTTATAATCAGTATGATTATGTAAATCAGTGCTATGGTGTCATCTCTCGCTCAATGGGTTCAGTGAGTGAGCACAGGTAACTGTGTAAAGGCACTGGGTTTTGCAAGTTTCTAAATTCAGGTCACCGTGTAAAGCTGTTATAGATAAAAAGCTGTAGAGTGGTAATTCAACACATAAATACCATGACCCATCTGTACCCATCACATCACTAATCACTGTCTGTAGAGAACTGTCTGGTAGATGCAGGTATTTTCTCTGACTGCGTATTGATGCATTCAGTGTTTAAGTAGCTTAACTAATGGTGCTGTAGCTTACTGGTAGAGCACTGCGTTAGCAGCCCAAAGGTTGCAGGTTTAATTCCCGTGGATGGCTTGTACTATAAAATGTATAGATTAAATGCACTGTAAATCACTTTGAATAAAATATAAATAGTTATTTAGACACAGAAATATCTGTCTTTAATATACTGAACATATACATTATATCTGTCTTTAATATGCAATAAGTCACCTGCACATGTTAATAATTAAAGCGCTTAGAATTTACATAAAGTGTGACTTTAGCTACAGGCTGAAGATATTTTGGGATTTGCATGAAAGTATTTATTAAAATACTTTAAAATACAAAGTGCTAATGCCTGACTTCAGCACAGATAATAGGATTACATGGAGGTTTCTGGGAAAAACTAGCTGTGGTTTCAAACTCCTGACAGGCTGCAATTCCATCATCCGCTTTTACTGTATAATGTTCTCTGTTCTCACTCTGTAATGACTGTCCACTTACTTAATCTACTTCTCACCTGGACTGTATAATGCCATTAACACGGTCATGCTGAAACCAATATATAAGGGAATTTAAAGCAGGCAATAATAACTGCTTTACTGTAGTTTACTGAATCACTGCCTTGTTCCCACAGAAACACAATATAGGTCTCCCTTCGGACCACTTCACCAAGCAACACATTTTCCAGCTACTGACACATGAAACTTCCACAGGTTAGGAATGTGTTTCAACAGTGGATTATTCCCCACTATCCAATGACGGATGGAGACAAGTGGAAGAGCTTCTTGATCCAAAGGAAAACAAAGCCCAGGTGATCCCAAATAAATTTTAAACATTATTTTGGCACCGATAAATAGACATTGATGAATGCATTGCATTATGGGAAATCGTTCTCTGGCTGTGCACAGCAAATTTCACAGGTAGTTTAGAACTTTATATTTTATTCCTTTCACGCTGTAAATGAGGTAAAAAACACAGTTTTGTTTGAATCTGTAACTATTTGGCATGCTTAAAAACTGTAAATGTATCAATTATTCACTAGAGGATACAGTAACATGACAGTCGTGTTCTAAATGCACACAAACAGACACATACATGCAAACTTGTCATGCGTATTTGTGTCGGGTCTCTTCTGTTCATGCTAAAACTCATCCATCCGCTCACATCCACTGGTGAAGCAGAATGCACCCAAACTCATCCATTTAGCCCATTTCAAACACATGGATAGACAGAACGACTGCCTAGAGACTGGTGGAGAGAGGCACTCTAAGAAGAGAGAGAGAGAGAAATTGAGAGAACTGAAAAGGAAGAACAAATGGGGGTTTTAAGATGAAGATATGGAGATCAAACGAGAGACGGATGTAGAGAACAGCCCAGATCAAGACTAAAGTCTGTTGCTGCTTCACTGTAATTGGACTTGGTATCATTTAAGTCCTCTGGTAACATGGCAACAAGTCCACATGAAGCACATGCTATCCAAGAAAACAATAAACTTTCCCAGAAATAAAAACATTCTTGCAGTTAGTAGAAAGTTTATACTATGTATGTATGTATCAACATTATGGAAGTTTAATAGTGGGTGCCAAATTTAGGCAACTCCTGACTCACACATGTACAATTAAGGTTCTGGATGAACCCTAATTGAGTCCAGTTGACTGATGACTATTGTGTGTCAGGGAGTGAATGAGATTTATCTTGTATGAGATCCCATTAATGTATCTGAATGACTAACAACAGTGTCTCATAACCCGGCAAATGCCTGTGGAATTATGATGTAAAATTAAAGTTCAGTGGTTGGGGGTGTGCGCTAATGTCATTTTATTGACAGCTAGATAAACAAATAGACTGGCAAATTATTAAGAATATTGATAATATATGTATACAAGCTTGTATGTGGGCAGAGAGAGACAGAAAGAGAGAGAGAGAGCAGCCAATGATATCTCTATTTCTTTCTAATACAGGCACTTTAATTGCTTTTGTAACGCACAGATGGGAACATTTAATATTTCCTGTATGCATTATAGCTGATGCATCTCTGTGAGGCTTATCTGAAACTCAGATGCCCACATGCCAAGCCATCGCTAATCAGAATAAATGCAGAAAATAATTATCAAGGTGGCTGCTATCAGTTTTGGTACTGATAATTAGGCTGAGTTCAGAAAGGGTCTCGGGACTCAATGATGATAACTGTTTCCTGCATGTCAGACAGGGCAAGACAGAGACAACGAGAAGGAGGGAGGAGAGAAAAAGAGTAAGGAAGAGAGAAACGGCCCTTTATTTATAGAACTCTCTTGAGGATTCATGTATATAAATTGCCCAGATTTTATGTGACATGGAATTTTATGATTAGCTATTATTAGTCCACCCACACATCATTTATGAATAACAAGCGTGCGCCCCTAGCATAGACACAGATAATCATTTGTAATAGAGATACATTGTGATTGAATTTTGCACATTATAACTTTATGAGTGACATGGCTGAGGAATTACCTCTTTAAACTCGTGCTGTAAAAATGGAAGCTCATATAATGTCCAGTGATCACAAAAACACATTTTTGGGTAGCAGAAACCATCCAAGTTACAATGTTTATGCTTTTAATTTCATATTAGAGAATTTGAATGAGCACTTTCATAATTATTAAAATAATAATGAATTTTCTGCATATACAACAAAAGTTTTAGTTTTAAGTGTGATAAATATTCAAAATGTCTTCCCTAGTTTTTTGACAGTAATTGGCTTAAAGGCACAATATGTAATTTTTGCTGCTAAATGATGCATTTTTCAAAACAATAACATTATGTTTGATAACATGTTTTTATTTCTTTCAAATAAATTGCCTGGAAGTCATATAATGCAATGTAAAGTTTTGTCGTATATGTGCTAGCTGCTGCTTTTTATGTTTTTTAGTGTTTTTGAGAAAACATTAGCCAATGTTCTGAGAATGTTCCCTGCTAGCTGGGTCATTCAATGCCCCTGGTTCAACAATTGTTACATAATATACATTAAAATTATAAATGTACATTATACATAATAAGTGTTAGAAAGGAGACAGAGTTAATGCGTTCTATGTTAAACTGGTTACTTATAGCTTGCGCTACATATTTTGTATTCAGGCTTGTCTTGGGTGTCGAGAAACAGTAAATGAGTGTGACTTCAATTTTAGGAATGTGCTGGGAAGGACATTAATCTCCATCCATTTAAATCGAGGACTAATCTAGTTGCCATGAAACCAAGCACAAAAAGTTAATTATAAAACAACAAGGTCAAAAAACTAAAGTTTAAGCTCACTTTCAGTCAGAGTTTACCCTAAAGGCCTCGTGTTTGTGTGGTGTGTTTGTGTAGGGAAATACAGATCGGCTGCCGTATTAACTTTAATCAGCTCACACTGTAATAGAATATTGCGCTCTCCGCTGCAGGAAACAGCCTTAATTAAGTCGAATCTGTTTTTCATGACGTTCCCCATAAGTGAATTAGCTGTGTAGACACTCACCAGGCCACATTTGTTAAGGTTATTTTATTTGTGTCTGCTCTGCCCAGGTTCAGTGGAATTGCTTTGTGTAAGTTAGTTACGTTGGTCCAATGCATTTAACATCTTTGTGTCTGTCTCACCTATTTGGATCTATGCATTTGTCACAGTATTGTACTGCATTGTCATTGTGTGACTGTCTGCATGTATTATATGATTTTACTAGCACTATTTTTTAACCATAGGAGGAAACCCTCATATAGGCCCAAACTGCAATTTCTGCTGCTTTTGTACCCATTGGATTCTCTTTTCTTTTAACACCCTGAGACAGGGTGAGAAATTAGGAGACGTACAGCAGACTATAAAAATAGAGATATAGCAGTACAGTGATAATACAAATGTTATATTTTTTTAATACAAAATATTGTTTTTTCAGAGAAAAAAAGAAAAAGAGAAAGAGAGAGAGACAGTGCATTTGACAGACACTTTTATCCAATGCAATGCAAGTTTATCAGTATGTGTGTTCCCCTGTGAATCGAACCCACAACCTTTGCTGCTAATGCAAACCACCACCAGTTGAGCTAAAAACACATAGATCAGTATTCATTTACTAATTATTTTTATTTTATAATGCAAGTTTTTCTTCTCTCTGAAAATCATACTGAGAATGAAACAAAGAATTATGGGCCATTGTAATCCTTCAGCTCTCTCTCTCTCTCTCTCTCTCTCTCGTTGTACAGAAGGCAGAGTGACATGTACAAAGGAGAGGCAATTCCACAGATTTTCCCTCTCTCCTCTTTTGAGAAGATAGCCCTGTTCTTCTTTCCCCCTGAAAGCATTCATCTCATGGTCAGGACAGTGCATCAGTCATGTGAGCCCTTGGGCTCAACGTATGCGTGAGGGGTCAAAGATCTAAACTCCCACAAATCTCCAAACGCAGGGCTGAAAGAGGCCACGGATGAGATTCTATTTTCTGATCTCTAACTCTTTTCTTTCTTCTTGCATCATGGCATGTTGTTTCTGAGCTTCCCTCACTGAAATGAACAATGTCTCTTAAACTTCTCCTGATGTCTTCCCCCTCATGTACGTTTTCTGTGTCTCTCGCTGTATCGGTTGACAAATAATCCTTCTCTACAACACGTGTCCCCTAACAGCTTTCACTCTCTCGATCTCTGTCTTTGCAGTCACAAAGCCCTGCTTCAAAAACTCAGTTAAAGACCCGTCCATTAAGACACATTTGGAGATTAATCTTCTAAAGAAGGAACATAAGACAGCTTGCATGAGCTTTTTGTCATTGGATCATGTGTAAATCCATTTTCCAAAGACATGAGCCCCCCAAAAACCCCCTCATTGCTCTCTGAGAGAAGGCCCAGCCAGACAACTCAGATTAACCAAAAGTCTTAAAGAGATTATACAAACAATCTAATTGCCTTTCTCTCATTTACCTAACATATGCTGGACTGTGATGTGATGGCTTAGAAGTGTTATTTTGTTAGACACACACATAGGCTGCATATTCACACATGCTTATTAATGCGCACACACAAACACACACACACAAATGTCAGCCATCTGTATGAGAAGTTCTGTTGTTTTTAGATATAGCTAATTCTTATTGTTCTACAACAACCGCTACCCCCACCCTAACAGAAAACTTTAAGAATAAAAACAAACAACTTTATTTACTTGATTTACAGTGTTTTCACAAATGAGGACTTTCTAAATGTTCCCGAAGGAAAAAATTGTCAGATTTGGCAAACTTGTGAGGACAAATTTGTTCCCGAAGGACTGCTAAGTAGGTACACACACACACACCCAGAGCCTGTTCAGCCCGACAGTCCAAGCTCAATTATTCTGTGCTTTAGGCAGCCAGCAAGAGCCATAGAAGAGGACAACAAAGGTTACTATTGGCAGTCTGTTCTAAGCCAATGCGTCTTCCCTATAGTGCACATACAGTATCAGTGTGACATTTATCTGCTCGTCAATAGTGTAGAGCTGAAAACAACTGCTGTGCCCCTTTGTTCTTCTCCTGGGACGTCCATTTGAGGATGTTAACTATAAATGTGTGTCGGTTCTATTGAGAACAGTGCATGACACACACGTGGGACCAATAAAGAACTTGGGTTCTGCAGAATAATAGGGGAACCTAAACTTAAGCCTATGATTTTTGTAAGTGTGCAAATTGGTGTTTTGGATGGGGTCTGTATTGTTATCTTCTTAAGCAGCACTTCCACAAGTTTATTTTTGAGTCTAATCTGACAGACTTATACATTGAGTTTTAATGGCATTTTTTAAGGCTGCTAATTTACTGATATGCTAACGAAGGCATATATATATATATATAATGTGTTTCTCCTTACACCAAAACATAAATGCTATGTGATATGTCCTTCAGGCTTATTCATAAAAGAGATTTTCTGATAAATATCCCAAACATTTTAATTATGCTGTGACTTAAGTTTGATCCTAAAGAAATGCCACTGGGAAATGCTAATTATTCCATATGCTGACTAAACTGAACATGCAGATGTATAGCAAAATGTAATGTATAGCATAATTCAAAGCTAAAACACATCATTTCTAAGGCTGTAGCATCACCATATGCAATTGAGACAATAAGAAAGTCCCACCCAAACTCTCACGGCTGGTTAAGCTAATGTTGCATTGTCAAGATTGTGTTTTGATAGCGACACAGTGTTTACAATTTCATAATAAAGCTATGAAAGACTTATAGTTCTTTTTTATATTAAGCTGGGATTAGACAAAACACATCAACAAAACCAATAGACTGTATAGCTCTGGTAACATGGTTATGTAAAGCTACCGAAATTGATAATTTCCCATGATTGCCAGTGATTTATGGTTGAGCACTCACAGGAATCAATTAGTAAAAAATGTCAACAGACACACAACAACTGATCGATAAAGTTAATATTACAGGGAACCAAGTGATTATTCTAAATGTGAATGTGAATGTACCTCCAGCTAACAATTGTAAGTTGTTTCGCTAACATTTTCATCAGGTAACCAAAATGGCAAAAATATTATTTTGAATGTTGGATGGATACTTAAAAAGTCCAAGAACATTAAACAATTAAATTTTCATTATAATTACTTAATTTAAAAATTTTTTTTGAAATATTATTTTCAATATAGTATTATATATATATATATATATATACACACACATATCCCTGTTAGCTGGGCTTGAATTGTTGTGTGTTGAATGGGACAGTGATCACAAATCACAAAAGTGATCACAAACAAATGTTTGTTTTAGAAGCAGACAAAGGACAAGCAAGTATGAGGTGAAAATGAAGATTTGTGCAGTGGCTCATCTTTAGAGATTGTGTTGAAGAGTTTTGGCAGTGATTGTATCGTAAATAGTAAATGGAAGCACAGAATAGTTCCTAGGGAACCAGGTGGGTGGTTAGGGAAAGACAGCTGGCCCTGTCTGGTCGTCTGGTGCATTCTAGTCGTCCTGGGAAGTTAAATTGCTGCTTAAAAATCGTAATTACAATGAGCTGTTTGTTCACATGATCTTGGTCAAAGAAAATGGATTTCATATTTCCTTTTTCAACAAACAATACAGAAAGATTTGTTGCTCTGATGCACATTAGATATGTAACTGACACATTAATTCTGTTGCGGCACAAAAATTATAAATTTAATCTTTTCATGCCACCTGCAAATAAACTGGCTGGCTAGTGATGCCAGGCTGAAACTGTTTTTCATTAACAATGCACAAATGCATAAAACCTACATTGGAAACACAGTATTTACAATTTCAAATATAAGATCAATTTTCAATATAAGATCAACACACTATTATGTTTATATTTAAATACCTCCATCATTTTTAAAGAACCTATATGCTTTGTTTAAAACACAACATTACAATTTCCCAAACACCACAAGCTAATATTTGATCAGAATATCAAAGCTTGAAAACACTCACGGTTAATATCCACTAGGGCGAGCATCAATATGATTTCCTCTGTGTACCTCATCATTCCATCACGGATATGAAAGATGGCACACGACCGTGCGTTATCTCTAAACATGTTTTTCAGCTCAACAAACACATTGTCAGAGCGCTCTGCCAAGCTGTCATGCGTAGAAGTATAGCAGCTGAAATTGGCTCCGAATTACTAGCAAAGGCCTAAACAAGAGCAACATAAAAGGACGTGCAATTGCCGCTTTCAGGGGCAGGAAGAAACACGGGCATCAAACACAGAACGCTGTGTCTATCACAGGTCCAGAGACTGAGTAGCACAACACTGACGGAATCCATAATTGCCACCTTCACCACATTTGAATGACAAGTCCAGTAGCTCCTACACACAGAATTGTGCTGCATTGTGAGAGACGTGGAGGTTAGATCTAAAATGAAATGCATGTGTGTTTGCACATTTCATTTCTCTTCTTTGGCAATCCAGCTGAAGTGTATTAGAATAAATAAGACCCAGTTCCCAGACAGGTGGGCTTGCTTGTTGTTGGTGTTGCTCTTTTTTTCCCAGCAGAGGCAAAATCCTTGATAATTGGTCATAAGGGGGGGATTGACCTTTGCTAAGGCAAATGACTTTGCACGTCCCTGTGAAACTCAACACAATGTCCAACGCCATCTGCCATGTTTATCTGTGTGTGTGTGTCTGTGTGTGTGTGTCTGTGTGTGTGTGTGTGTGTGTGAGTGAGTGTGTGTGTGTTGGACTCTTCTGTGTTGCGAGCAAACACTCAGCAAATTAAGGTTAGTACAGAAGTCAGCAGTTCTCTTTCCTGCTAGAATGGCCCCAAATCCCAAAGCATCATGGGAGAGCTGCAAGTTGCCATTATTGTTGTTTTCAGATGAGTGCTTTAAAAAGGCCCAAAATCAGTCTGGCACATAGCTGTGGTCATAAAGTAACAAAATAAATGTAATTATTTGTTGGCCTTGGGGGGTGAGTTTTAAACAATGGCAATACTACACAAAGAGAATAAAAATCAAGCTAACAATTTTAGGTTGTCGGAACATTTTACAATATCCAGCTTTTTAAATTATATACATATACTTACTGGTAATTTTTTTTATAAAGTTAACAATGTTTTTCATAACTGCTGGATAATGTTAGCCAACGTTCTGAGAATGTTCCCTGTTAGCTGAGTGATCATGTGTTCATTTAGCATAATGCTAAGCTTGCTTGCTATGTACACGCCTTACATGCACCTGTTACCTGTTACAGTTTGTCATGCATATAAGTATCGGTAAGGAATGTTTTCCTCTGTTCTTTAACAGAAAGACATTTGATTCAAGGGCAGAGTTGTACACTGCAATCTATAGAATATTGATCACAGATAAGGGATGGGACAGGTGTCAAGTTGCAGAATAAAGACAAAAGAATAAACACGAATGAGGCAGTTCTCAGCATTTTAGACAAAAGGCCAGAAAGTGAATCAAAGCCCAACATGGTTTTCAGCTGTCCTGTTGGAATCTCCTTAAAAATGAATTATTTGTTTAAAAAGTCATCTTCAGTTTTGAAAAAGAACATGGTAAGACATTTTTCCGTATATCATTATTATTAAAATACCTTTTTCTATTACTAGTTCTTCTTCTACTTTTCATTATATCTTCTTATAAAAGAGCTCATAATCTGTAGTCCACATGGTTTATGAACTGTGACTGTTTAATTAGCTGTGTCTTTGCTGGCTTCTGCTCAAAAAAGGCAGGTAGAATGGAGGAGGTTAATATTTTAATAACATTAGAATATTAATGATATTTTTCCACAATCCCTCAGTTTCTCTTCCTCACAGATATTCCTGAGTCCTTTTCCTCTGTCTTGTATTTATTAGTGTAAATGATGAAGTCTTGCCCAACGCCATATGGGGAGAAAATGGGGGCTCTGTTACCGTTCTGGTCCTTTACGGCTCTGTGGAGCACAGCTCTCTTAATCAGGGGCCTCATCACTGTTTCTGCTGCACGTTTGGTCCATTAAAGCCACAGGCTGATTACAGGGAGAATGTATCGCTGACATCCAGGGCTTAGTCTGTCACTGAAGCTGATTGGAATTTCTACCAGGATGAAATAAAATACTCAATAATAAAAATGTTTTTTTAATGTTCTAGAAATGTTCAAAGCGTTGTTAAGATATGCCTCTTTTTTTAGGCAACTTTATTGCTTGGTAAAAAAAATGTTATTCAAACATTTTTTAATCTGTAACAATTTTAAATCACTTCACTTCTGTAAAAGTTTTGATGTGCATGACATTAAAAAGTTAAGTAACTTTTCTGCAAGAACATTTTGTGATAACTTTAAAAGAACTTTTAGAAAACGTTAGCCAATGTCCACTTTTAGATAGGTTCCAAATCACCAAAATGCTTCAAAATCATTAAGGTAATTTGCAAAAATGTGATTTAATAGTAATAAACAGCTGGTGGTTCAGCTGGAGAATGTGTCTGTTTGAAATTAAACTGCTGAGATCCTTCATGCTGCAGGGGGATTCTCCAAACAGGGATTGGTCGATGGTCACCATGGGGACAACAGGAATGCTATCTCATCACAAACAGCTGTGAACCTAGCAGACCGACTTCAGGTTGACTTCTGCAGCCTCGCATCACCTGTGAATCACAACGGTAATGGTGCCACCTGCTTTTTATCATGGTGTGAGCTCATTGTGGAGGTCTGGACAGGAGCCTTCAGGGCCCATAGAGCAGCACGCCAAGCGTAAATTAAAATATCAGCCTCAAACAGTGGGAGCTAGTGACAGGATTATGGGGAAAACGGCCATCCTCAAGTGAGGGAGATGAACAAAAAGAAAAGGAAAGACATGAAAATGGGCTCCTTCTGAGGGCTTTGAGAGGGTTCAAAAATTCATTTGCAGTCAATCAGGCTGCAGTCTGCAGTATAAGAAATCTATGGAGTCAAAAAGACACAGTTAAGCACATATGCTCAGTCATAGAATTATTAAAGCTGTCACTTTTTTGGGCTAAGAATGAACATAGAATGAACAAAGATCAGTTCCTAAGAAAGTACATGATAGACCAGTGTCTCCTTACTTTACCATGATGCACAATGTTAGGTTAATAAAAATGATTTATAATTTGAGCTGTCCTATTTTCTTTGGCTTTATTTAACTTGTACACAAAGTAACCTGCAATTTTATGTTTCAGACAGAGAGGGCAGCAGAGAGGAAAAATGTACAGAATGCAGCTTTAAAATGATTACAATTGATTACATGATTTATTTTAAATAGGACTTTATTATATTTGGGGGCACACACTAAAGCTGTATGTTAGTATTATTATTTTACTGCTTCTGGCTAAAATAGTTTGGAAGAAGTTTTGGCACATTGATTGGACTGAGCCTGAATAGTCCTCTAAACAATTTAGATGTCTCCCACTCAGAAGAAAAGTTTAACTTTTCTCTTGCTTAAGACATGAAACTTCTGTTTGAGAACAAAAGTCTTCTGCTTGTTCCTCATTCTGTTTTTATTAAACCAAGTCTTTTCAATCTCTGATGTCAACACCAAAATATATCTACTGCATTTTTAGTTCTCACACTACAAATACTGCAAAAGTTTGTGTTAGCAATTTACCAAATTATCTGCATCTGGCAGCAAGATTATTTTTCTGTAATATTTTATGTGTGCAGTCGAATGGGCTGGTTCATCAAAGGTTGTATGATCAGACCATTCTAGGCATTGTCTGCAGTGACCCTTCTACACCTTTAGTTATTTTTTCTTTTTTGTTTGTTCTGTTTTTTGACCCGATGTCCAGAATCATTTTCTGTGGTTCATCACAGAAAATTCATCACTGTGGTCTCTGACCTCATCTGAGACACTAAGTGCTTTAAACTAGGAGTTAAAATGTTGCCTGGACAGCAGAAAATGCTCCAAAATTAACATCAAATAAGGCTTATGGTTTCATTGCACTCTGGCCTTCATCCTGCATGCATTGCACATTTCTTCTCCCCTCCCTAATGCAGGCATCACTAAGAAACACAAGACAAGAGGCTATGCAAATGACCACTGACAGCAGGTATTTGATATGCTAACTGCCTTAGATAAATAGTATTAGGTTGACTAGACGCTTTCCAGCATGCATAAGATGGCCCTCCAAACCAGGCAGAGCAGATGCTTTGGAAATTTTGAGGGTTATCCATAAAGACCAGGATGGAAGGTATTGGTGAAAACCAAAAGTGTATCCTTACAGAAATATATCCCTACATGTCACACGTGATTCCATGTGAATTCTCTGTACATTTACATTTATTTATTTTGCAGGCATTTTTTTCCAAAGCGATTTCAAGGTGACTTCAAAGTATACATTTTTATCAGTACTTGTGTTATCTTGGATCAAACCCACAACCTTTGTGTTGCTAAAGCAATGCTCTACCAGTTGAGCTACAGGAGCACGTACATTGTAAGTTTCCACATGAAGCCCATGGAATTACAAATGAAACCTGTTGTGATGTGTGATCATGTTTTTGTGCATGTGAAATGTATCGCTCATTTTGCCATCTCAGCATGACCTAATGCATCTTCTTTTGCATAGATTTGCAAAATTACAGCCGCATCAGACCACAATAGCCATATCCGACACAACCCCCTCACAGTTTTTCCCTCTCTCTCTTGCTTACAAGAATAAGTGAATGGCCTTTGAATCTCAATATTTATACTGTAGCCGGTTTTGCTGCAAGCTAATGAAACGATGATCCCCGCTAAGGAACGCTGTCAAAGCCCTTCATCTGCCCGATGTCAGGATGGCTTTGAAGGTTGCACCGCGAGTTAAATTACATCCAGGGGCGGGCAACAGTCTCCTCAGTGCTTACAAGAAATATCGGATGCCCTATTAGATCTCAACATGCATTTCAAAACACACAGAGTGCAAAACGAGGAAGGAAGTCACATAAATATTACCATCTGAAAGGTGGGTAAACATACAGTAAAATGTGCTTTTAACCTTCTGCAGGTGGAGGCCGGTCACCAGGTCCAGCTACTGTAAACATATATCAACTTTTTGAAATCACAGGTGCAGCACTTTTTCCTCAACTTTTTAAATGTATTGAGGTAAATGCAAAGTTTTAACTGTTGCAATATATGTGTTGTCTATATGTTTCAGGCTGGAGACATTACATTATAAGACAAGCATGTATTGACCATATATGGTACCGATTGTACAATCACACACTACTTCCTGTGGACCCTTTTCATTATTTATTCCACTGATTGTTTGCATTATTAAGACAATTATGACACGCATGGTGCTGCATCAATGGGGTGGTTGGTCAATTGAGTGTTCCAGCTGTGCTAAAATACACAATATATTAACGGTTAACACATGAAACACCTGTTTACATCACAGTGGTGTGTGTCACACACAGAGAACATGTGCTGGTGGTGTTTACTGTCACTGTCTTGTGAAGAAAGGTTGGCACTAAACAGATTTGTTTAATGAATTAATGTTCTAATGAAAATTTATTTAGCAGAGCAATTCTGTTTGTTTACGCTGTAAATATTTCTTACTGTGAAACATTTATGTATACACAACTTATCATGACTTTTGCAAATGTTGACTGTACTAATGCAAAATTTTGTTGCTCCTCACAGATGTTGGAAGAATTAACTGGCTTCCCACAATTATATTACTGTAACTGTATTCTGGCATTTATTTCATACTGTGTGTATTTCTCACAGTTGTAATATATGAAGTCATCTCAGTTTATATTTCCTCTGAAGCCACAATACTGGTAAATAAAGAGAACAAAGAAAGTGCGATACATAAAACAAGTAACCGCTTTATTGATCTGTCTGCATTTTTAAGGAACAGAAGGTTTTTTTATAGTTTTATTTTATATGACCTTAATTGCTTACATATCCATACAGTGTAACATAATGTTTAACAGTTGAATTACTCATTTTCTGTACAGTCTTTCCAATTTCTACATTTTTACCAAAAATCATGTCACATCAAATTTCTCAGTCAGAATTCCATGGTCATTTTCCAATGACAAAACTTCATCTGTATATATTTCATTTCAGTGAATAACTATTATTTTTTATACATTTAGTTAAATGCTTCCCATATCACTAGTAATAAAAATAACATACAATCTAAATGTATATGTATATTAACTTTTCTGCATTGCAATTTGATTTTTACTATGATTTTCAGTAGACAAACCTCCACTCCACCAAAACCTTTTTTACCATAACAGTGCAAAACGACAGCTTAACTGAGAAGTTATGTTATCTACAGACCGGTTTATTTCATCTAAGTCCATGATCTTTCTCTTAATAATTCCACATTACACCCCATAACTCCCCGCCATCATTCCAAACAGCACATCCTCTCGCACTTTATCACTCAATTAATTTTTGTGCATTAAACGCCTTCTGCAATTGCTCTGAACAGCTTTTCAGCCATCAATCAAATTCACTTTCGCTCTGTTTCAGGTCAAAATGGCTCTGAGTTTATGACAGATGGAATCAAACCTAACCCAGAGGTCGAGTCGGGCCGCAGTCCTCCCTGGTGTTGTAATTAGAACTCTTCACCTACCCGACACCACTCCTCTCCACAGTATTAGAGCCACTGCCTTAGCATCTGCCCTGCAGTGAAACATAACCTCCAAACCATTGAAACAATTCAAGCACACGTGTGACTGAGTGAACCAACTAAACCGTGATATTATGTGAGAGTGTCTCTGAAGGAAGGCCGTGCAATCAGGAACTCACACATAGCAGATGGCTGATCCTCTGTGAGTTTAGTCCTTTTGAATTAAAGATTGATCCAGCAGTGCATCGTAGCTAAATCTGAGTTAACTGCAGACAGACTGTCTATGATATTTCGCTGAACTCTGACTCTTTGTTCTAAACATGCAGCAATAGAACTCTTTACTTGTGTGGAACGGTAAAGTACAAGTACAAAAAAAAGTGGTATATTTATTATGGCAGTTGACAAAACAACATTTATATTCTTAATTCCCTTTACATTAAATACAACAAATGTATTTATTTAAATAAAATAAATCTGCAATTCTGTAACTTTTGCCTTCTTAGCGCCATCTCTGTTTACAACATAAAATTTCAGTTTTTTTGGCATTTTATTATTATGTTTAAGTCAAAGCCAGACTGACATTTTCTAGGAAATTGGGCCTGCCAGGACAAATTATATATAATTTCTTTAATTGTATCATTGGAAATTGGGGGAAGAAAATTGTGTTCAACACAGATTTCTTAAAACAGATTTTTGTTCATTTTGAATCAAATAGGTTACAGATTGCATCTTAAAAATACAATTTAACATATCTGCTAAATTTTGTCAAATGTTACCGCTAATAATTGTCTAACTTGATGAGTTAGGGTCACACCGTGTGTTGTTTATCAACACAGCTTTTGCATATGGCAGGGTTCAAAGATTAGTTACCAACCAAGCTAGCAAGTGTGTGAAAACACTGGACCCTACCTGTGTGTCCAGTAAACTGTGAGTGTAGCAGATCTATCTGCTGAAGCACAACCTTGTTATACTGGAACCCTCACCGAGAACACGATTCATTTACACACCTCCTGGCTCTAGTTATTCTTATTGTTTTGTGATTTATAATCGCAGAGAAACTGCAGCTGCTCCAATCCACTTATATATCAAGATAACGCTGTACGGAACACCTCGCATATAGTTATTTACAGATACAACATCCTTGTATTGTGGATAATATACAATCGTAGGTCTAAATTTATACATTTTTACATACTGTATCACAGGCTATGTCATTGCCTATACAGTATATCTCCGTATCAGAATGACAGAAGTTGTTGGTAATCACAGTAATACAACAACATTGGCACAGTATTACAAAAATATGATATATATACAGAATAAAAACAGAGTATTAAAGTAGTATGTACATGAAAAGTTCTTATATTTAGGAATGTGCCAAGGAGAATAAGTATCTGCAGAACATCTCACAAGCCACAATAACTATTTCTTTTAATGCCACCCAATTATATTTGCCAGGTCAGCAACATCAATCTACATGCCAACAGAGCGGTTAAATTGGGGCATCTTGCTCTAACAATAGAATTACAGTATGAGTGGATTATATGTCTGAAGGGCGTTGGGAATAGAGCATTTGGGAGGTCCGGAAGACATGCCAGGGAAAGAGAGGTGGGGCTGAAGGTCTGGCATATTGCACCATATAACAGCGGGGCGCTAAAATGCTGAGAGGACACAGGCTGTTCCGCCCAGCACGGGTTCAGGTCCCCATGGGCGACAGGTATCCCCAGAGAGCTGACACATCGCTTTCTCTCCCCTTCCAATGTCTTCCTCGCTTCCTCTTCCATTCGAGTCTTGTCAAGAAAATTCCAGCAGGTGTCTGGAAGGGACCAGCTGTAACGTCTTCCAATATATATCTTTTTTCTTTTCCTGTTTTTGGCGTAGCATCGCCTGGCTCTGGCACCTGTCACCTTGTTCTCTTTAGAAGGCCGGTTCAAATCTTTCTGAGCTACAAGGACAAGTCATCAAGCCAGATGGAGTCAGATTTATCCAGAGACCCCTCATCCGTCCCCTTTAACCTGCTCTCCTAAATAAATAACCCTGTGTTTGGACTTAATTTGTTGACGGACATCTTGTTGAAAACATTAGCCTGTTGTTTTTGCTCTGTCAAGAGTTTTGTACTTGAGTGTCCTTATTTGTTATCATTTAGGCCTTAGATGATGTCATCGGGCGCATGTGCAGGAGTCGAGAACAGAAAAAAACTGACCCTACCTAACTAACAGAGATTGTTCTCAGAACGTTTGTCAACGTTATCTCAAAATTCTCTGAAAAGTTATCAAAAATTTTCTAGTAATGTTAGTAGATTTTTTATGTTAGTATGTTATGTCAGTAAAAATGTATGTTGTTATGTTAGCAGTATTCCAGCCTATCACAATCCAGATCAGTTGTGATAATATAAGTATCACAACTATTCCCTGCTGTTCCTATCATGTTGATACTGTATATATTGATGTCCACTGTATGTCTGATAAAGGTCAGCAAAGTGAATACAATCAAAAGCAATATAAATAAATCACCTTTTTAGTGATAGTAAATGTGTGATAGTACATTTTATGAACAGAATAATGGCTTTAACAAACTGAACTGGGCTTCATGAAATTATAATAATCACTAATTAAAAGACTGAATGGAAAATCACATCAAACAGCAATATGTGCCTACATATGGCTTTATCAGGATGTTGTCATTATGTGAGGAAATAAAAAGCTGAATCATTTTTTCAAATGTCTGACTTCCTGTCACTAACAGACAGAGGCACAAATATGCAGTGGTTTGTAAAGGAATTAATTAAAAATAAATTACATTAGTACGCTGAATAAACCCACATTATTTATGCAGGACATTCCACATACTATATCAAAAACAGGCTAATTTGCTTGAGTCTGTGTATATTTTACTCATTCACTCTATCTGAAATGGAATAAGGAGAAATGGAGAAAAGGCTTGTTTTCTCGTTGTTTCATTTAGTTTAACAAACGGAAAATGAGATTTCAGCTCAATTTCTCATTTTTGTTTTGTGGTTACAAATTACCAAAAAATTCTTTCACCATTTACTCGCCCTCATATCATTGCAAACCTATGTGACTTTTTTCTCTAAGTGGAACACAAAGAAAGATGTTTTGTCTCAGTGGTTTAGTGTCCATACAATAGAAATCAATGATGTGCTTTGGATACCAACATACCTCAAAATATAATTTGTTTTCTGCAAGAGCAAGAAAGTCACACAAGTTTGAAATGTTGTGACTTTATAATAGAATCATTTTTTGGGTGAACTATCTCTTTAAAGCTTGACCATGTGACTTGGTTAAAAGACTGGAGACTAGAGAATCCCAGGTTAAAAAGTAAGTCTTTACAAATGATGATTACTTTTAGTCACCTTGAGTGACTAACATGATGTCTAGTACAGTGCTAGCAACTAAGAGCAAGACTAAAGGCTAAAGATGTTAAAGATATTAAGATTCCTACATTTTTCTTGCCTCAGTCTGTTATTGTCTCCCCTGTTGAGTGTGAACAGGGTCAATTGAAACATGTGTATCTACTCCACCTGTGTGATGTTCAATTAATTTTGTATTTGGTTTGCCTTTGAAGAAGTAACCCAATAACCTCACACATGAGATGTACACGGCTGAGACTGAAGTCAACCTCTATAATGCACAGCTCTGCTTCAGCTGTTAACATATGATTTTAGTTACATATTAAAGTGACCAGCTAATTAAGGCTAGTTAGAAATTTGACAGCATCTAGTATCACAAAGCGTGGTTAAAGAGAGTTGACCCAAATTTATTTCAATAGGAAATCAATAGGTGCCACTGTTGTTGTTGTGGTTACCAACAAACTCCAAAATATCTTTTGTGTACCCTGGAATGGCATAAGGGTGAGTAAATGATGGATTTTTTCCTCAGCATGCTTGCAAATAGGGTTTAGAAATGGGCTAAATTTAGAGGAGCCTGCCTTACCATGACACAGTATCAAGACCATCATCAACTATACCATTGGGCTAGGAGGCCCTTTGCTCCCCCCTCCAAGGCAAAGCTTAGGTGGGATTTCACATTTAGACCTCCTGCTGTTTTGTTGTGGTCTACACAGCTCTGTAAATTGCCCTCTAGAGGTTTGAGTGATAAAAGAGACATATGCAGGAGATTTGCTCCTGTATTCTAGACCCCCCGTCCTCTTTCTATAGCATGTTATCAGCAGATATTGAGGCAGGATTTGCCACCAGGCCTTTAGAGGGCAATTAGGTGACAGCCAATCAAAGCTTTACAATTCTCTACAGAGGTGTCTATAGGTATTCATATGTTTTTTCAGCACTTCACCAATTCTTCCATATGACTGAAATATCATATAGGAATATGACTGAGATATGACTGAATATAGATACACTATATATAAATCTATAGAATTTAGACCTGTCTCTGGTTATATAACTTATGGCAACTTTTTCCAAAAAAAGTTACATCCTGACAGCAATCGCTAAGTGGTCTAAATATATTTATATGTTTGTATATCTTCTGTGAATAGCTTCCTTTCAGAGAGAGCTTTGAAAAAAGGATCTTTTAAAGCTAGCTTGCTATTGCTAGCCTCTCCAAAACTGCCTACACTACATTGAATATTGCAAAAGTGAATACAAACTACTGTAGTTAACATTATAAATGTAACAAAAATAAATAAAATCTACAATTTATGCTGCTTCCAGGTATTTCAAACCTTGCGTTGCCAACTCTCTGAACTTACAAAGATACACAAAAAAGCAAATAATGGCTAAACCATTAAACTAGCTACTAAAACCCCACAGATACAGGATCATTATTTAGGTTGAAAATCTGAAGTACAGCTGTGAAAATAAAGAATAAAGATCATTCCAAAGAACTTCATAGAGATAAAGTAAAACAAATGAGTACGAAAAGGGTACAAAACAATATCCAAGTGTCTGGATGTCCCAGTAGGAATTGTTGATTCAATTCTTGGGAAGTGGAGGCTAAATCAAACCTTGTAGATGTTGCCTGGCAAAGGTCGTCATTATCTCTGTGTGTAAACCAGAAGAATATTGTGAGAGAGGATACAAAGATGCCATTATTTAGAAAGTGTGCTCAAATAACTAATTGTGAACCAGTTTCCATGTAGGAAAAGGCTTTTATGGTCAAATTTAGCCTGAATTCAAAGTGGCACTGTATCAGTGAAAGATGTAGCACAGCTATGTCCCACAACTCAAAAACATTGAACCTACAGTGATATTTGCTTATGGTTAAAATTGTGCTGTAGAGCTGCTTTTTATCAGCAGGGACTAGATATCTTGTTAAACAGTAAATACCACAGAAGAATCTATTTTTTTCCCTGCCATTGTTCAGCAGCACAATGATTCAAAACCAGAAACCAAATTATTATTACACAGGCTAAATAACAGAGTGATAGAAGTTCTACAATATTCCAGCCAAAATCTGATCTCTATCTAATTGATCAACTCTATTTAAAAGTAGTAGTAAACTTTAATAAGAATCACAGGCTACCGGCACTAATGAGCTAAAGTCACTTTGTGTTTCCTACAAAAAACTCAAAGCTGTCATTTTAGCAAGAAGGGGCTTGAAAAATATTAAAATGTAGGGACAGAAGTATAGGCAGGGAGCTTATGCCATTGTTTTAAATTATTGTTAGAAAATATTTAAATTTACAATAGTCTATTTGGCAGATGCTTTTGTCCAAAGCAACTTAAAAGCAGAAAAATAAGGCAACACAAGTGATAAGTTTGTATAATGAGTCATCAGTGTTAAAAGTACTGCAAGACATTTCAAAGTTGGCTAGTTTCAAAGTTCTATACAAATATTCATTTTCAGTGTCAGTGCTTTGAAATACAAATGGCCCAGAGAACAAAAATTGAATGTGGGATTTTAATAGCTTATGGTTGCATTAGTTTAATAGGATCTCAATACTTTTGCCAAAGACCAGTCCCAGCTAGCAATTTTTATGTTATGTAAAATTGTTTCTGTAACGTTTCCATTAACAACACAAATGTTAAATATGTCATTTTGAAAGTTCCAGAAATGTTCAAATATCTACTTTTCACATGCTGTATTAACATTACTGCTTAGGCATAAGAAGTTTTTTCTTTCAAACATTCCACAACATTTTAAGAATAATTGTTTGATATATATATATATATATATATATATATATACACATATATATAATCATTATGTATCATATATATTTCAGGAGAATGTTAGCCAATGTTTTGAGACCATCCCTGAATAGCTGGGGTCTCTTTTAATGCATATTCCATGCTGTTTATATGTAAATATACTTAGACATCTGAGCCATAAGGCATCCATTCATTAACTAATCATTAGATTACTGAAGCCTGAAGGACATCATGCCCCTGTAGATATCCCATCCCATTCTAAAATCTAAAATTCATTGATTCATATTTAAGGTGACCAACCGGCAGAGCGTTCCCATCAACTGCCCTGCCAGAGGACAAACCCACAGGGACCCCAAGCTAAAAAGGAAGCAACAGACCAACCTGCAGGCCCTTGCCATCTTAACCTTTCCTACAAAGACGTGGACCTCAGCTGAATACAGAAAGAGGCTACAAACATTCCAACAATGCTCATATATAACATGTACACACACACACATACGCATTTTCTTTCTGTGTTTCTCTGTCTTCTGCTCTGCCCCCCTCTCTCTCCCCCAATAACTCATGGTCTTGCTTAACCTTTTCCAACAGTGTCGCTGCTGAATGCACAGAAGGAGAGCTGACATTAAGCAAGCAGAAACTTGTGGCGTTAAAGGCAAAAAGGATTCTCCAGTGTGAGGACCTTTTGCCAAAGAAAACGTCAGCACTAATCTTCAGCTGAAGCTATTTGGGAGGACAAAATAGCAGTGTTGTGTCCTGACCCCCCACGATCCCTCATGGCTTTGAGGTGGATTGTTGTGACAGTTTATCTGGTCACCTAGTCATTCTGGTCATTTTTATATGATGTAAAAAATACAGACACAGAGCAGAAAACTATAGTCCACTCAGGCTTTCTGCGTAGACACCTGCTGATTGTAATGGGAGGGATTTGTTTTGGTAGGTTATGGTATTCCAACCACACTCACTGACTCGCTGGTTGTTTATGGTTTGGTTAAATTTTGGTATAATAAAGAATAAATTAAATAGTTTCATTGCCAGAGGTGTGAAATTATGCATTTATTGTGCTCTTATTTTCAATGACTTTAAACCTGGCCAAGCCAATATTTTTCTACTATTCTGTGACTATTATATATATTTTTAAACAATATTATTTTCTGATTATACTGATTTTACATTAATTTGTTAACAATGTTTTCACCTGTCAATCTAAATCCACACCATTATTAATATTAAAACATAGCATCAATATATTTATGTAATATCCAAAACAGTTTGGGGTACAATACAGGATTTTACATTTATCAGACGCTTTTTTTCAAAACAATTTTACATTTTTATCAGTACTTTTGTTCCCTGGGTTTGAACCATTTTCTAATGCAACTGCTCTACCAGTTGAGCTACAGGAACACCCACAAACAGTTTTGGTCATACTGCCTGTCCTTATAAGGCAACAAACAAACAGTCTAACAATACTTAGAACAGCATCATTCTCCACATTTCTCTGAGCATGTGTGTGTGTGTTGCATGTGAGGCACTTAAGTGTACACACTTGACCACTTGGAAGACAGAAAGCATCATTATTGTAGAAGATGGCTGCTGAGGGTGGATGAAGAAGGGGCACCACACGCAGCTTAGAGGCACAGAGGAGCCGTCTCCAAACCTCCAGAGAACCATTACACAGACAGCAGCTTTAGCAAGCAGCAGATTGTTAACCCAGGGAAAGTTATCATGGTATTATCACTCCTGCTTTGATCTTCTGAAAGAGGATCTCCACTTTCTTTTATTTTTCCACACATTTCGTTTAGTCTTAAAGGCCCCATGAAGTCAAAACTGAAGTTTTGTGACTTTTAGTCCATGTCTGTTAGCACTGAGACCATCTGTCTGTGTGTGCCTTAAAGTTGACAAAATAGAGGATATGCAAATAAAAAAAAGCAAACATATATTTTAATCTTAAAAAATAGACCAGAAGTAATGATTATTTTTACACTTACAGACATGTTTTGTCCAATAAAATGCTGTGTAGATTAAGAAGGTCTTTCTCCCATAATAGACTGACTGCATGACTGTGAATATAAAAAAAAACTAAATATAATATAAACTAAAAGCTACTGGCTGTTAAAAACAGGAACCCAAGAACATTTTGATACCTTTGAGAGAACATTTGGAAAACGTTAACCAATGTTTAGAGAACCTTTTCTGTTAGCTAGGAAGAGACTTCTAATTATGCCCCAACTTTCATTTTTGATTGTTTTGTAGGTAACATTGTAACTCTATAGGAAAATTTTTCCTTCTGTCTCATCATTTGAGTTCACATTTACATTTTGTATAATCAGGGATGGGTACAATCGCACGCATTAATACACACACACACACACAGGCGAGTTTTGTAGGCCATTGTCTTCCTGTGGCCTGATCTGTTCCTGCTGAGTGTGAGTTTTAGCATTGAGGTAACATTTCAGGGGAATGTCATTACTCAGATGTCCCTGCGACCTTGGCAGCCTGCACAGCTGCTTCTTCCTGCACAGCACAGAGAACTACACAGAGAAAAGAGAGAGAGAGAGAGAGAGACAGAGAGAGAGACAGACAGAGCACGGTGGCATGCAGGGAACAAACATATTCTAATCCATGCTGATATCAGCAAAATCAAAAGATGAAACAGAAGGGAAACTTTCTGAAACATGTTCACGTTTATTTTCCTCTCTCTTCTCACTTTCTCACTCACTCTCATTCTATCTGTGCCTTTCTCCGTTTCCAGTTCTCTCATCTCTACGGTGTCACTTACACTGCTGTTAAAAAGGGTTTTGTCAGCATGTCTCCAAGTGCAAAGCAAACTTATCAAACTCTCTTAAAGCTACAGGCGCTCACAGCCACACACTCTGTATTCATTTATCCCGCGACGGTACCCAGCTTTCAATTTTAGGTTGTATGAACATTTTCCCAACATTTTCAATATTATTACAAATATTACATTTTACATTATTACAATATTAAGTAATAAAATGTTACAAAGTCTCTAGTAATGGTTAAAACATCCAGTTGTTCAGATGCTGTAATAAAGTTATTGCTTGGTGATAATTTATTTTTTTTATTCAGGAATGTTTTTAAAACATTCCTTTAACTATATATACATTTTAAAAACATTTTAAATTTAAAATTTTGATTTTTTTTAGCTTTTTTGAAAGAACTTTTAAAAAACGTTACACACAGTTTCACACAGTTTTTGTGAAAAATCATACTGTAAAATCTTGTGCAGCTTTTAATTGCACATCATACAGCATGTTACTGTATTTACTGTATCATGCAATACGTATAGCATGGACACTGTGAAACGGTCACACGTTTGCATATCCTTATAGCATTCCAGTATTTCCACACGCACAGCTACTATGTCAAGATTACACTTTTAGCACAACACTCTGGGGTAAAGAGCAACTGACGATGCATTTTCCTCATAAATGCTTATTTTTTTGGCTCAGCTCCTGACTTTTAATTAAATCAAACCTCTGAAAGAAATTACCATGGATTAAGATCACTCCTACATCATCTATATTTACCCCTCCTTCTCTATGTGGCCTCCAGCTCTCGAAACCATTAATTTGCATTAAGGGTTTTATGTATTTGCTGTAGCATGAGAAAAGTGCCAATGTGAGTGAATAGGTGAGGAACTATTGGCACGAAAAGACTTTCAAAAACGCACATGAATCAGTTGAGTGCCGGGCTGCCGCGGTGAGCTATGCCAAGCTGCTACATTATTTATCATCGCTAACAGACATGGTTGTGATGAAGCAGTGAATGAGTAATCGGGGCCCCTTAGCATTAGCGTTCGCTAGCGCTGCTCCAACACTTAATACACTGTGAATGGATGCACTTGTAGTAACTATCTGTCATTAGCTGCTTTGCTTTGGATAGGTCTTTGGCACAGAAAACTGTGTTTACAGTGAGTTCATACTTGTGTGAAATTTGCTATCATGCTAATGCGCGAGGACAACGAAGCACATTATGATGTTCTGTCCCAGCCAACAGGGAACATTCTTACAACATTGGCTCAACAACACACCAAATACTCAAAAACTTCTTTGTAAGGTCTTGCAGTAATGTTTTTATAGTACCATATATAAAAAAAAAAAAAAAAAACATTTTTACCACCAACAATTGTTAGCTGGTGTTTCATTTAATGAGATATGTGGGAACTGTCTAATTGATCCCAGGCTTCTTACTGTGACGTATTTTGTTGTCAGACACTTAAAAGAAAGAAACAACAATGCTAGCATGTGTTTTGTGGGTGTGCAATTATCAGAAGAGAGAACTGCATGCTGGGTTGTATACACCTGTCTGTTTAAATAGTAGCTGAACAGTTGTAGGTTGTAAGAACATTTCTGTAATATTTCCATTAAGTAAA